>PVJC01007239.1:28478-52256 GCA_004026665.1 Murina feae | reverse complement strand
ACACAAATTTTACAGCTTAAATGAAATGGACTTCCTTACAAAACATAAAGTACTACACTTTGCCCAGTACAAATAGATTATTTTGAAGTCTTTATTAAGGAAATTGAATTTACAAATTTTAAACACTCCCAAAAATAAAAAATCTCCAGGCCCAAATATCTACCAAATGTTTAAAGAAGAATTAACACCACTTCTACATTATCTCATCCAGAAATAAAAAGAGGAGGGGACACTATCGAATTTATTTTATGAAGCTAGTATTATCTGATACCAAAACCAGACAAAACAAGACCAAAAAAAAAGTACCAAAACAAGAAAGCTTCTGACCAACATTCCTCACAAAAACCTATGTCTTTTTGCATAAAAAGAACCATTGAAATAAGTATCCATGGAAACCCACTCTCTTCTTGGTGGAAAAAAATAATTTTAAAGTAAACAAAATAATCAACAGGAAAAAAAATCCAGTGCAGTAAATATACATTGAAATAGCCCACAGAAACAAAAGCCAAAAATATTATTACCAGCCTTTAAAATACTTAAATTTCACATGTCCTAGAAGAGTTAGAATCCTGCCCTGATGATAACAGATTCTGGGGAACGAACAACACTACAGAGTATTGATTGATGTTTGATCACCTAAAGGTGTCTCTGGGAAATATAGGATAATTCCTGCTGAGGAAAAAGAAATAGTCTGAGTGAGTCAAGCCTGTTGTATTTCAATCAATTGGGAGTTCAACCAAACCCATCACTTCCCTACAGTTTACGGAGATCCCTTCTTCTGACTTCAACAAATAGGCATCAAAATAGCATCTGACACACCCACTATGATGGCTATAATTTCAAAAATGGAAAATAACAAGTGTTAGTAAGGATGTGGAGAAATTGGAACCTTCATACATTGTTGGTGGGGATGTAAAATGGTGCAGCTACTGGGGAAAACAGTATGGCAGTTCTTCAAAAAGTTAAACATGGAATTATCATCCAACCCAGGAATTTCATTCCTAGGTATATATCCAAAAGAATTGAAAATAACTACTCAGAAAAATACTTGCAAATGTATGTTCATAGCCGCACTGTACAAAATAGCCAAAAGCTGGAAGCAACCCAAATGTCCATCAATGAACTGATGGGTAAACAAATGGTAGTACATACACAATGATATATTATTCAGTCATAAAAACAGTAAAATACTCATACATGGTACAATATAGATGAACCTAGAAAACATTATGCTAAGTTTAAATAAAGTTAGTAAGAAAAGGTTACCTACTGTATAATTTCACTTATATAAAATATCAAGAAAAGGTAAATCCATAGAGACAGGAAGAAAACTGGTGGTTTCAGGTGCTAGGAACAGGGAGAAATGGAGAATAACTTCCTCAATAGGCATGGAGTTTCATTTTGGGGTGATGAAATGTTTTGGGACTAGATAAACTTAATGGTCGCACATCATAGTAAAATATTACTGAACTGTTCACTTTAAAATAAACTGCTGGGTCATACTTTAAGTTACATAACTTCTACCGCAGTGATATAAACAAGATGTAAAAATGAAGACATACTGACCTGACCTTAAGGTAAGGGGTGAACAACAAAAAATTCAAATTGTATACGAAAAATAGTAGCTAAGAACCTTCACTCAGTCAAAAATAATATTCCTCTTAAGTGTTTCCACAGCCCTCTGTCCATTATTCAATCAAAACATTCATCACATTATAAAATCTGGAAATATTTTTGGTGCCTTTTATACTGCCCACCTTAACTTCCTCAATAAGCAATAGCAATCTTGAGAAAGAAAAATAAAATTGGAGGCATCACACTATGTCAAACCAAAATAGCATGGTACTGGCATAAATACAGACATATAAATCAATGGAACAGAATAGAGAGCACAGAGAAAAATTAGGATTTATAGTCAATTAATTTTTTACAAAGGAAGCAAGAACATACAATGGGGTAAGGATAGTCTATCCAATAAATAGTGTTTAGGAATACTGGACAGACACAAGCAAAAAAAATGAGAACACCTTCTTACACCATACACAAGAATAAACTAAAAATGGTTTAAAGACTATAAAATCTTAGACTTGAAACCATAATAATCCTAGAAGAAGACATAGACAGTAAAATCTCAAACATTTCTCACAGCAATATGTTTTCTAACATATCTCCTTGGACCAGGGAAACAAAAGAAAAAATAAACAAATGGTACTACATCCAACTAAAAAGTTTTTGCACAGTAAAGAAAACTATCAACAAGATAAAAAGGGAACCCACTGAATGGGAGAACATATTCACCAATACATCTAAAAAGGGCTTGATATCCAAAATTTATAAAGAACTTATAAAACTCAACACTGAAAAAACAAAAAATCCAATTAAAATGGGCAAAAAAACCTCAATAGACACTTTTCTGAAGAGCATATACAGATGGACAATAGACATATGAAAAAATGTTCAACATCACTAATAATCGGAGAAATGCAAATAAAAACAATGAGATATCACCTCACACTTGTCAGAATGGCTATCATAAATAAATCAGCAAACAATAAGTGTTGGAGAGAATGTGGAGAAAAGGGAACCTTGGTGCACCACTGGTGGGTATGTAGATTGGTGCAGCCACTATGGAAAGCAATACGGAGTTACTTCAAAAAATTAAAAACAGAACTGCCTTATGACCCAGCAATTCCACTTCTGGGATTGTATCCAAAGAAATCTGAAACACTAATTCAAGAGAATATATGCACCCCTATGTTCCGTGCAGTGTTTTTTGCAATAGCCAAGATTTGGAAGCAGCCCAAGTGCCCATCAGTAAATGAGTGAATAAAAAGCTGTGGTACAGCCCTAGCCAGTTTGGCTCAGTGGACTGGCATTGGCCTGCCCACTGAAGTGTCCCAGGTTCAAGAGCACGTGCCCTGGTTAAGGGCTAGGTCCCCAGTGGAGGGAGTGCAAGAGGCAACGAATCAATGATTCCCTCTCATCGTTTATGTTTCTATCTTTCTCTTCCTCTCTGAAATAAATTTTTTGGGAAAAAAAATTTAAGAATAATATTACTTTAAAAAAGAAAAGCTGTGATACATTTACACAATGGAATACTACTTGGCCATAAAAAGAAGGAGGAGGAGGGAGAGGAGGAAGAGGAAGAGGAAGAAGAAGAAGAAGGAGGAGGAGGAGGAGGAGGAGGAGAAAAAGAAAGAAAATCTTACCCTTTGCAACAGCATGGATGGACCTGCGGAGCATTATGCTAAGTAAAATAAGCCAGTTAGAGAAAGACAAGTACCATGTGATTTCACTCACAGGTGGAATCTAACGAACAAAATTAACAAACAAAATAAATACAGACTCATATAGAGAGCAGGCTGACAGCTCTTGAGGTTTGTGGGGCTGAGAGGTCGAGGAGGGTATAGAGTGGATAAATGGTGATGGATGGAGACTTGACTTGGGGTGGTGAACACACAATGCAGTGTACAGATGATATGTTGTAGAATTTTGCACCTGAAACCTGTATAATTTTGTTAACCAGTGTCACCCTAATAAATTTAATTAAAAAATAAGAGGAAAAAATGAAATCATATTACTCTATTTAAAAAAACAAAGATAAAGTCTATGATACCTTAAAATTTTTGCATCAGATATTTTTCTTGGAGCATTCAAAACATGAAGAATATGAAAGGTAAAAGTAAAATAGAAACTTTGAGCCAACAGTCAGGAAAACGGCTGAATTCTATTCTTTCCTTTTTTGTATGTATGTGCGTGCACATTGCCCATAATTTTTATTAGTGTTTTAAGGGTGGGGGGGAATGTAAATTATCTCTGAGTCTCTTGGTGGTCTTTCTGCATTGTGTCTCCTTCCTTTTGTTTGTGTCTTGGATAAATGCCTCTTGGATTTTTAAGCAGAATGTAACTCTTCATTCTTAAAATAAAAACATATTTGGAAACTCAAAAAAAAAGAAAAGGCAACTCGCGTAACATATTGTCTAAGAGATTCTCCAAGATGTACTTCCCAGTAGCTTTTCATTTAACTGCACAAAATTTTCTAAAATAATCCCTCTTGTTAAACATTCATTTAGTAGTCTCTTGTAAATGGCTAACTATACCTGTAATCCACTCTCTTGGAAACACTAGTGCTGCTGAATTGTTTTATAGACAGTGTGATGAACCAGGATTTAAAAGTTTTTCAAAACAGCTCAGATTAAAGTACTCACACTTTTCTTCATCATCATATGAAAAAAGCCAAAATTCTTTATAGTCCTTCACTCAATAGCTGTACTAGAAATTTTCAAATACACCTATGTTGCTTTTTTTAAAATATGTTTTTATTTATTTTAGAGAGAGAGGAAAAGAGACGAATAGAAAGATAGAAACATCCACAACCCAGGCATGTGCCCTGACAGGCAATCAAATCTGGGACCTCTTGGTTCATGGATTCACACTCAACCTCTACACCATATTTACCAGAGCCTCTATATTGCTTTCAACCAGCCATTGGCAACATTACTAAACTGTATGTATCCTATTTTCAGAATGGCAATTCAAGGCATTTTCAGTTAGGATGCCTGCAGGTAGCAGAAGTAAAAAGATTGAAATAATATTGATAATATAAATATTTATATATGATTACTACTTTTAAATGAGTAAACATCTATCCTACCAGGTTTTTTCCCCAGTACTGTCATTGATTTGAATTATAACATTTTTTTAAATATTTAATTTACTTGAACATTTTTGGAACATAAGATTTCAAGGTCCTTGAACAAGATATTATAACATTTTCTTCACATTTGTTCAAGTCACTTCTTTTGATGTGTTACCACCACATTTTATTATACCAAAACTAAACTTTTAAAAGGTGAATTTTTATATAATCCACTTCATTTCAGACCTACAGGTTCAAGTAACTCACTTTTAGCAAGTGTTATAAGAATTATGGTATAGATTCTTGGGTAGAGTAATTTTATTTTAGAGTAATCATTTTTAATGATTTTAAAGGATGTGGCAACATTTCCCCGTGCAATATGATCTGTGTGAATAAAATTGTGAGATACATGCCAGAGCAAAGATCTTTAAATTCAGCTTTTTAAGTAACTATTTTCATGAGCATATTGAAATGGAAGGAAATTATCTTGAAACATGATCAAATGCACAGTACCTATAAAGAAATTTCTTTTTTGTTCAAGTTGTTTCTCAACTGGCAGTATTAAAATTATATTATTTAAAACTAGAGGCCCAGTGCACAAAAATTTGTGCACTCAGGGGTGTACCTCAGCCTGGCCTGTGCCCTCTCATAGTCTGGAACCCCTTGGGGGATGTCTTCCTGCTGGCTTAGGCCCGCTCCCCAGAGGATTGGACCTAAGCTGGCAGTCAGACATCCCTCTGGCAGCGTGGGAGTCCTCGGGGGATGTCCACTTGCCAGCGGGGAGCAGGCCTAAGCTGCAGTCAGACATCCTTAGCGCTGCTGAGGAGGCAAGAGAGGCTCCTGCCACCACTGCTGGTGCAGATAGCCTTCAGCCTGGCTTGTGGCTGAGCAGAGCTCCCCCTGTGGGAGCACACTGACCATCAGGGGGCAGCTCCTGCATTGAGCATCTGCCCCCTGGTGATCAGTGTGTGTCATAGTGACCAGTTTTTCCCAGTCGTTCTGCTGTTAGGGTCAATTTGCATATTATCCTTTTAGTATATAGGATAGAGGCCTGGTGCATGGGTGGGGACCAGCTGGTTTGCCCTGAAGGGTGTCCCAGATCAGGGTGGGCTTCCCACTGGGGTGCCTGGCCAGTCTACCTGAGTGGCTAACGGCTGTTTGCAGGCTGGCCATAGCCCCTTCAGGGTGGGGGTCCCCACTAGGGTGCCTGGCCAGTCTGGGTGAGGGGCTGATGGCTGTTTGCAGGCTGGCCATGGCCCCCAGTGACCCAAACTCCCAGCGAGGCTGGCTGGAAGCAGGTATCTGGGATTTATTTATCTTCTATAATTAAAACTTTGTTGTCTTGAGCAGAGGCCACATCCAGCCAGGGCAGGCAGGAAGCTTGGCTTCCTCCATCACCGGGGCAACCAAGCCTCCTGCTCGCTCCAGCTCCGTAGCTGCCAGCTGCCATCTTGGTTGAGTTAATTTGCATATAGTTGCTCTGACTGGCTAATGGGTGTGGCTTGGGGTATAGCGGAGTGACACCAATTTGCATGTTTCTCTTTTATTAGTGTAGATAAATGCATCCTGGTGTATCTTGTATATATAGTACTGAAAACATGTTCATTTTAACATATCAGTTATTTGCTTATTTTCAAAACCTGTTTGTTGTCTAAAATGTCCAGACAGTGAATTGTGCTTATAAAATTAGCTGACATTTTATATTACCAAGACTATTTTGTGACAATGTTATAGTAATGTTATAGTTACAGCACCTCTGATTTCACTACCAAAAATTATTTAAGAAATACTTGAAAACACAATGCTATTTATTTTTCTCAAATAGAAAGCCTAAAAATCAAACAAAAATGACTAGTATTTCTCAGCATTTAACCAAAGTTAGCCTTTTCAAAAAATAACATTGTAAGCTGATTAATTTTTAAGGTACCTATATTTATAAAACTGCTATGAAAAATTAAGCCTTTTTAGTTGCTAGAATTTTCATCTCCTTACTTGCCATCTAAATTGTACTCCTGTAACTTTAATCGAGTATGTAGCTTGATCCTTTTAACTAGTGGATCAGCAAGAAGGAAGTCAGGCCATTGCAATTACTGTCCACATGTTCACATATATCAAACATTCTGCAGGTCAACCTTTTTATTTCATAAAAGGCTGTTTTTTTTCTTTATTCATAATGTCTTTCCAAATGTGATCAACTATCTTAGCATTAAGATATAATGGCCATTTGTACTTGTTATATAAATAAAAGGTAATAAAATTTGGCTTAAGCAAGCAGAAACAAAGAGGTCAGCCTATAGATTAATCGTTTCTTCAACTTTCTTTAAACCATTCTGATGCTGTCTCTATATCTTATAACAAAGTCTGAGCATATATATTTAATTCCATTTTTTAAATTTCAGTAGACAACTTCAGTGCTAACCTACCACTGCCTTGTCAGAAAATCTTTGATGTCACAGTATAATAGCTTCTGAAAGAACAGCACTAATACTTAATATAATATTAAGCCAGGCCTCTGCAGTGGGTCTGTCTGCTGTCAGAACAAACAATTTCACTGCTGTTCCCCAGAAATGACAAGGTTGGAACCTATTTATACAGCAACTCTCACTAACAACAGAGATTTATTTGTATTAGGAACTAAGAATGCTGCCTCATTTTTTTAAATATGCCCATGTCTATTTTGAAAATAAAAACCAATTACATATTAAGGGCAAACAATGCATGTGGCTCAATTCTCCCTTGAAGCCTATAAGTTACACACAAAAGAAGACCTCTGATGTTTTCAAATAATTAATAGGCCAACTAGCTCAATTTATTACAAAGAAGCACTTAATGTACTACTTCATTATTTCAGAAGTTACATCAGACATTGATATCTCAAAAACTTTTATAACATACCTGGAAACGACTACATTTCCAAGGCCTTCCCCTTGAGATATATTTATGTGTTGCCGAAATATCTGCTTAAGGTAGCCATTTCAACCAAAAGATTCATCAACAGAGAGAAAAAGTTAGCAGTAAAATAGTGACTGTGCAACTAGTCAATAAAATAACCAATACATGATTTCTTTTTTAACCTAATAACTAAATGAAAATGTGACAATTTCCAGACATGTATGTAATAGCTATGCAAATATTTAATTAAAAGTTGACCAAAAATCTTTTTTAACATCATCTATTATGAAATAACAAAGCACATCAGTTCCTTTCTGAATCCTTAAAGCCATTTATTGTTTATTGCTCATTGTAACAATTAACTTTCTGGCTTCTCCATTACTGTTGTCTTTAACTGTAATTTAATTTTCTTAACATTAATGTTAAATAAGATATTTACAGGAAAATTTATAAACTTTATTGGGAGACTTTAAAGAGGACCAAAAGAAAAAGCCCTAGCCAGTTTGGCTCAGTGGATAGAGCATTGGCCTGAAGACTGATGGGTGGGTCCCAGGTTCAATTCCGGTCAAGGGCATATACCTTGGTTGTGGGCACATCTCCAGTAGGGAGTGTGCAGGAGGCATCCGATCGATGTTTCTCTTTCATTGACGTTTCTAACTCTTTATCCCTCTCCCTTCTTCTCTGTAAAAAATCAATAAAATATATTTTTTTAAAAAGAGGACCAAAATAAGTGGAGAGATATAAATGTGTTCATGGATTAGAAGATTTAATGTTATAATGGTACTATTTCCCTAAAATTGACTTATTGATAAAATACAAACTGAATTAAAATCACAACGGCTTTTGTTTGTGGAACTTAACAAGCTAATTCTAAATTTATGTGGAAATGCAAAGGGCCAAGAAGTGCCAAGACAATCTTGAAAAAAGAAGAACAAGGTGGCAGAACTTACTCTATAAAACAATAGACCTTTTATTGGGCAAATGTTATTAAGCCAGAGCGGTATGGGAACAAAGATAGACAAATGCATCAAGAGAATAATAAAGACCCTCATATAGATCCATGCTTATAGGGCATTTGATATATGACAGAGGCAACCCTATAGAGCAGTAAGGAAAAGATGAATGTTAATAAACTATCTGGGACAGCTGGATATCCTTAAAGGGGGTGGCAGTGGTGGAATACAACTACACTCCTACATCAAACAATATCAAAAAAAAAAACTGCAGGATTAAAGGTCAATGTGGAAGTCATTGGAGATTATCTTCATGATTTAAGATAGGAAAGACTGTCCTAAACAACATAGAAAAAAAATTGACCAAAAGGAAAAGATCAATAAATATTCAACTATATTAAAATTAGGAATGTTTGTTCATCAAATGATTCCACCAAGAAAGTGAAAAGACAAGCCAGGAGTAGAAAAAGGTATTTGTCATAATTACTCATAATTACAAATAACTCATATGCAGAATATATAAAAATCTACATATAATTTTTTTAAAGGAAAAAAACAGACAATCAATTGAAAAATGGGCAAAAGATTTGAACAGGCACTTCACAAAAGAAATATAACATCTCAATCACTTATTTAA
This sequence comes from Murina feae, assembly GCA_004026665.1. Taxonomy (NCBI): domain Eukaryota; kingdom Metazoa; phylum Chordata; class Mammalia; order Chiroptera; family Vespertilionidae; genus Murina; species Murina feae. The sequence goes on along the minus strand of PVJC01007239.1, from coordinate 43,135 downwards.
AAGTGCTTAATGTCATTAGTAATCAGGGAGGCAAATTAAAACCATGAAGAGATACTACTACACATCCTGAAGATTGGCAAAAATTAAAAATCTGACAATATCAATTGCTGACAAAGAGGTTGAGCAATGGAAATGCTCATGGACTATTGGTGGGAGCATATATAATCACTTTAGAAAGGAGTTTAGCATTATCTGGGGGAGGTGAAGGAGGGTATAGGAGGGCTAAATGGTGATGGACAGAGACTTAACTTGGGATGATGAACACACAATACAGTGTACAGATGATGTGTTGTGGAATTGTATACCTGAAACCTGTATAATTTTGTTAATCAGTGTCACCCCAATAAATTCAATAAAGAGGAAAAAATAAATATATAAATAAAGATAGATTCAAGATCAGTCCTGAATAAGAAACAATGAGAAAATTCGAGGCGGTAAGGATTTATAGTATGAGTATTAAGGCATCTGGAACAGGAAGTTACAAATTGAAAGGGAAGTTCGATGAGTAAAAAGACAAAACCCACTTCTATTTAATGGTTTTTTTGTTTTGATTTCCAAATTAACTGATGAGAGCTAGTTTTCTTTCAATTTTCACCTCTCCAACACAAAAGATGAAAATGTTCTGATTTAACTGTTTGCTTGAGCTGAGATTATATTCTCCTAATATCCAATGACAATTGTACTTGTAATTTTAAGGAATCAACTAGCTACATTAATTTACTACCTTTACAAAATAAGAAGAGAGCCCACTGTATGGAGAACATATTTGACAATGATATGAGATTAACTTCCAAAATTTACAGGGAACTCATACAATTTAACAAAAGGAAGATAAACAACCCAATTAAAAAATGGACAAAGGACCTAAATAGTCACTTCTCCAAAATGGACATACAAAAGGCCAAAAGACATATGAAAAAATGCTCAGAGTTCTAATCATCCAAGAGATGTAAATCAAAACTACAATGAGAGACTACCTCACACATGTTAGAATAATTAACAAATCAACAAATGGCAAGGATATGGAGAAAAAGGATGCTCCCGCACTGCTGGTGGGAATGCAGACTGGTATAGTCTCTGTGGAAAACAATTTGGCGTTGCCTCAAAAAAATAAAAATGGAACTCCCATTTGACCCAGTGATCCCACTTCTAGTAATATATCCCAAGAATTCAGAAACACCTATCAGAAAGAATATATACACCACTATGTTCATAGCAGCACAATTTATAATAGCTAAGATTTGGAAACTGCCTAAGTGCCCATCTGCAGACGAATGGATTAAAAAGCTGTGGTACATCTATACAATGGAATACTATGTAGCTGTAAAAAAGAAAGAACTCTTACCATTTGCAACAGCATGAATAGAGAGCATTTTGCTAAGCGAAGTAGGCCAATCAGAGAAAGATATATATATATCACAAGATCTCACTTATATGTGGACTCTAATAAACAACAAACTAATTAACAAAAATAGACCCAGAGACATCTATCAGACTGTCAAGCCTTAGAGGGAATGCAGGGGAGGCTGGGAAGAGGGGAGAGATCAACCAATGAACTCATGTGCGTATATGCATGGACACAGATGGTAGGGTGGTAAGGGCTTGGAGAGGAAGGAGTGTTGGGGCGGGCAATGGTGGGGTGAGGGGACAGGACATATGTAATACTTTCAACAATAAAGATTTATTAAAAAATAATTCACTACCTTTAATTATATTTCTCAATATTTTCATATAGTAAATGAATATGAATGTGAGCATATAACAACTCCCTTGGAAATCTATTTTGCTGCTAAACTATATATTTTAAAAAATTCAAAGATATCTTCCTAAAATTCAAGATATCTTCTCTTCGTTTAATGCTCTACTTCTTTCATTAACACAAAATTTTTATTAAGGTACCAGATATAGAGAATAAAATGCACTAACCTTAAGGGCAATCAATAAACTCACTCAATGAATTTTTATATATGTATTCTCTCATGTAACTACCTCTCAGGCTAAAATATAAAACATGCCTCTTCCCAATTATTAACCCATCCCCAGTGATAACCATATTCTGACTTCTATCACTGTAGTTATGCCTGTTCTTAAATTTAATAAATGGAATCACAATACATACTCCATCTCTATCATCTGTCTTATAATCTTTATCTAGCTCTATTCCTCTCTTCAATCTACTTCTCTATTTTCCACATAATGTGTAAATTATCCATGTTGTTGCAATTATCCATGTTTTTATTGCTGCATAGTATTCCACTGAATAAGTAACCACAATTTATCCATTCTCTTGTTGATGGACCTCTGGGTTACTTTTAATTTGTGAATAAAATGGCTATGAAGATGTTACATATATCTTTCGGTGGACATAAGCTGCCTCTTGCATGCTCCCAACTGGGGATCGAGCCCACAACCTGGGTATTTGCCCTAACGGGGAATGGACCCACCAATCTTTTGGTTCATAGGTCGATGCTTGGCCACTAAACCAAACTGGCCAGGCAGTACTCATTTTCCTTGGATATATACCTAAGATTTGAATTGCTGTCATAGATAGGCAGATATCTGATTTTAGTATATAATATCAAATAGTTTTTAAAATAGCTTAACGATTTACACTCCCACCAGCAGCGTGAGAGTTTCAGTTGTTCCGCATCCTCACCAATATGTGAGACACTGTTAGTCTTCTTCTTTTTAGCCTAAATGCTCTATTTCTTAATTTTATAAAATCTGGTGTTTTTTTTTAATATTTTGATTTATTTCAGAGAGGAAGGGAGAGGGAGAGAGAGAAAAAAAAAACATCAATGAAGAGAATCACTGATCAGCTGACTCTTGCACACCCCCCACTGGGGATCAAGCCTACAACCTGGGCATGTGCCCTTGACTGGAATCAAACCCAGGACTCTTCAGTCTGCAGGCCCATGCTCTATCCACTAAGCCAAACCAGCTAGGGCAAAAATCTGGCATTTTACTAACCATAAGACAGAATATGTAGTATCCTTCTGTCCTCAAAGTGTATCCCAGTCAGTAGTAGCCCCAAAGAAAAGCAGCAATGATATTACCTGGTGACTTGTTAGAAAGACTGAATCTCATGGCTCAACCCAGACCTACAGAATTAGAATCTTGACCAAAATCTAAGACACAACCCTTCAGTGTGTGGGCTGATGCCCCAACCACTTAAGACACCGGCCAGGGCAATACTTGATGACATTTTAAAACCATACTAAACCAAAATATCTTAATAAAGAAAGATCAAATGAATCAACCAGAAAAAAACTATCTGGAATGAATGCAAGCTCCTGCATAGCTCCAAAAACACCAGCCACTCAAGTATAGTATGGATGAGACATATTAGCTAAAAGGCTCGCAAGTTTTATTGGCAATAAGATCAATTACTCAACAATGTGACATGGATTCCATAAAAAGTTAGGATCCATTAATAACAGAAAGTATCTAGGACAACAGAGGTTATGATAATTCCACAGTACAATGAAGTGGCTATATTCACAGATTCAAATCCTGACCATCATGTATTAGCCATGGCACAAGAAAATCACTTAGTTCCTGAGTCTCCGTTTCCTCATCCACAAATTGGAAATAATAATACATACCTCACATGGTTAAAGTAAGACTTAAATGAGATTACATTTGGCACATATGTTGTTCAACACAAAAAACAAAATTTTTAAACAAGTTGTCTGAGCATTCTTTCCTATAATATCTGCTGAATGCTGTTAGGTTTCAAGCATTGCTCCAGTCACTAAAAATTAGACAATGAACTAACAGACAACATTCTTATCCACATGAAGCTTACATTCCAATGGAGAAGAAGAAGTAATGTCTCTATCACTGCTCCTCCAGCGTGAACTGGATGATCATGTATATAAAATCACACCATAAAAAGAGTTACAACTCTTTCAACTCTAAGGTTCTATGATACAAACACTGTGTGTCTATGATTTCATGTATAAATACACAGAAATGCATTCCCACCTTTTCATCTATCCATCAGGCTTATAACCACCACCATGCCACTGCCATCTCCTCCAGCACCAGCACCAGCACCAGCACCAGCACCATGGCATTGCTGCCTGCAGGCAACCCCTGTGATTTCACAGCTGCCCTCTCAGATACCATATATCATCTATCCCTTAGATATCGAACTCATAGCTGCTCCCACTGCTTGAGCTATGTTCTTTTTCTCCAGTAGTACCTTCTTCATCAGGGAAACAGCATGGAGTCATTAGTGCAAAGAGTTTAGCTTTGGTCATCAGACAAACCTGAGTTCAAATCCTAGATCTAACATAACCAATCTGCAGCTTCCATTAGGAACTTTCTGGGACTTGGACATTAAGCCTGCAATCCTTGGCCATGTTTGGCTAAGGTTGGAGCCCTTCTGGGGGATGTCTACTGGATGCTGCAGTCTGCGTCAAAGCACCTTGAGAGAAACAGAGGTTACCAACTCCACATCCCAATCTCAGCCAGCTGCCTCCATCCATAACCTTCAAGAGCCTAGAAATCAAGTCTGCAATCACTGGCCAAGCCAGGCCACACCTAGGCCCTTCCTGTGGGATGTCACCTGAGTCAAGCTCTCTATCCAATACCTACTGCTTCTTCACCACTGCTTCTTCAATTATTGCTACAGTCACAAATCTAGCTCTGAGAAAACTCATACTCAAACTCACTCTGTACCCAAGTAAACTAATCTCCACAAATTATGACACTCAGAAAGGAAGATAAGACATTATAACAAAGGAATTTTAGTTCCAATAGATTTGCCGTTAAAGAGGTTCTCAAAGTACCTATTAATATAGAACAGTTAGCATTATCTCTCAAAAGTACTCCAGAGTCACTGTATTACATTCAAGTAGTGTTCATTTGTATCCCTTCAACAAAGTATTTTGAATATACAGTAGTACTCTACTTTGGGCCAGATTCTCCTTTTAAAGACATCCACTTTAATAATAGCTCAAATCTTAGCAGCTATGTTTTTAAAAAAATAAAATCTCAGTACCACCTGTAGGGAGACTCCCTTTTGCCCTGCTGGATTGCACCTCTTCTCCTACCAACTCACAACAGCGGTAGTCACCACCATGAATTGTGTTTTACTCATTTGCTTGCTTGCTTTATAATTTTGCTATTTTTGTATGTATCCCTAAATGATATAGTGTGAAGTTTTGCTTTTTGAAAACTATATAAACAGAAGCAAACATTATATAGTCATCAGTGATTTGTTTTTTCTCCCACCACTGAGTTTAATGTTGATATTAAATTAATTTTGGTACATTCATAAATAATAATAGCTAATGGTTGCATGGCACCACATACCAATCACTGTCTAAGCACTTACGTTTATTCCTTTAATCTTAAAACAATCCTAAGAAGTGGATACTATTTTACAGATAAGAAAATGGATGCCTGAAGAATTAAGGTAACAGGCCCAAGTTCACACAACTAGAAAGTAGTATAGTACACTCTTAGTCACAATGCCACAAGCTCACTTTACCCCAAATCAATTCTCCAGAACTCTACAGAAAAAAGAAATAAAATTAGAGTCAGCAAAGATTTCCATTCTTCAGAATGCTTGACAAAGAAACCTAAGAACAGGTTTTAAAACATAAACTTAAAAAGGGGGCAGGGGGCAGAAGGACAACAAAAATTTAAGGGAAGAGAATTTTTGTGAACTTCTAGGACAAGCCCAGCTGGTGTGGCTCAGTGGTTGAGCATCAACCTATGAACCAAGAGGTCATAGTTCAGTTCCCAGTCAGGAATGAATGGGCTGCAGGCTTGGTCCCCAGTGTGGGGTGTATAAGTGGCAGCCAATCAATGTTTCTCTCTCATCATCTCTCTCTCTCTCTCCCTTCCTCTCTGATATTATAAAATATCATTTTTAAAAAGATGATAAACATTAAAATTTCACATGTAATATATTTCACAAATATGCCATCATAAAGCAATTAAGAATAGTGGAATTATTCAAAATATTACTTTTAAAAAAACTTCTGGGACAAGAGGAGATTCAAAGCACCAGAATTTTCAATATTATCTCGCCCTAAGATTGACATCTATGAAATCTATGCACCTATATTCATGTTGAAAATATTATTATGTGTTTTAAAAGAATTTGAGCCTTCATATCTAAGAAAAAACTTAAGTAGACTTAGTTCTTACCTAATGGCTGCTCACTGAATACTGTAATATATCACTTTTCATGTAGTAAAGCGAGATAACAGGCCTCACTGGCCTTCCTTTGCATTGTTGGAAACACCTAGATTCAGAAAGAAATAGGCATGTAATGGGAGTATGGAGAGGTTTTGAAAGGAAGGAAGGAAGGAAGGAAGGAAGGAGGGAAGGAAGGAAGGAAGGAAGGAAGGAAGGAAGGAAGGAAGGAAGGAAGGAAGGAAGGAAGGAAGGAAGGAAGGGAAGGAAAGGAAAGGAAAGGAAAGGAAAGGAAAGGAAGGAAGGAAGGAAGGAAGGAAGGAAGGAAGGAAGGAAGGAAGGAAGGAAGGAAGGAAGGAAACAGGTGTTTCTATACAATTCTAGAGAGAGATCTGCTGTGTACCATAAATGTCAGAGGTGGTGGCCTACAAGCCAAGATTTGATCATCAATGACCTTCATAGACCTTACTTAACACAGTGCTCTCCCTTGGCAGGAACAGAATCTGTAAGTAAAAGAATGCAAAAGATAATGAATGTCATCAAATGGAAATAATCACCTAACTGGTCCAAAGGAAAGAGAATAAGAATTTCTGTACGTGAGTTGGAAGTTGATATAAATGCAGGCAGCCCTCACTTTGCACTAAACTGTGTTAACTGCAACTAGTGCATATTGGAGCCAAGTCTTCACTTTTCAAGGTTCTATAGTAACTGATCAAACCATGACATCTGAACTATGTAAAACTGAGATTAGAACTATGCAAAGAGAGGATACGGTTCTGGTATACATGAGTTTCAGTTACCATCAAGCCATGCAAAGCAAGGACTACCTTAATAACTGAATCTACTAAAATTCAACATCACATAATAACATGTTCAGCTTCTGATTATCTTGATTATCCAAGCTCCTGATTATCTAGCTTGTAGATTATCTGGAGGAAATCTCATGGCTTACTTGCCTGTAATAGCTGTATTAGCAAACAGAAATACCATGGGACTTCAAGCCAGGACATCTGAATTTAGATTTTGGTTCTGCTACTTAATGACTATGTGACCTTGGGCAAGTTATTTTTCCTCTCCAACCTTAATGTCTTTGTTTACAAAATAATAATAATGACAGCTACTTCCCACAGTTGTTGTTCAAATGAAATAATAAATAATACTCACTAATGTTTAAGAAGAACTTACAACGTATCAGCCACTCTCCCAAGTATATTTTATATATTGAAATTTCTCAAAAACTGTGATACAGGTTCTTATCTTCTGCCCAGAAATATGTCTGGCATATGGCAATTACCTAATGTATGTTTGGTAATATGCATCTATTTCATTACTCAATATTACCTCCTTCTGTGGCAATGAATAGGTACTGAAAAGAAAATGAGAAAATCTGAAATCTGTTCATTTATTAGATTCTTCAAAGAAACCTATTGGAAGAAGATAATTACGTTCTCACTGAATATAAGAGTGTGTCTAGACACACACACACACACACACACACACACACACACACCCCAGAGATTCCTTTATCCTCTTCCTCCTGAGTGATAGTTACACTCTAAGATTCTGGAGGAGGTTAACTAACAGACTTCAAAGACAGCCAACTCTGTTGGTGACAGAAACCATACTCAAAAAACCTGGCACTGGCCACTGCTGCCAGCCTGGCCAAACACATGCAATGAATTGATGGCTGTGTCCCAGATACAACCCTTCAGATGCTAATACTTCCTTCCTTAAGTTCTCATTAGGCACTTAAGGTTAGAAAGCAAGCGCACTATCTAGGATCACATGTGGAGACACACTCGATCAAAGTTGTCTGCAGGGGAAAGGGGAAAAGCTGGAAATATTTTAGTTTTTATTTATGAGTCCACCAGCATAAATGCATTATTAAATTATATTCCAAGCAGAGTGGACATGGTGTTTTAAGGCTCATATACAAACAGGGAACTTCACTAAAAGTTCTGTGTAAAGAGGGAGCACAAAACCTTATCCCAAAAGAGCATAAACAGCATGTTCAGAACTGAACCTCTTTGGAGATACCAGACTTCTCATTCCACCAATGAAGACACCAATTCCTAGAAAGAAGTGACTTAGAAAGGAGTGATTTAGCCAATGTCACCCAAAGTTTGTTAGCAGAGCTGAAATCCCCAAACTAGGTTCTGGCTACTATATCAAACTATGCAACAAGTATATCAAGTTAGAGAGCATAGGGGGAAAGGGAGAAAAGAACGTTGAATACAAATGTTAGCCTACAGGCATCCCTCATTTGCTGCCTTACTCACCTTTCCCACCTTTTGCTTTGACTGTATCTAAATTCAAGGAAATCTAAGTAGAGAAGCAACAAAGAGTAAAGCTGAGATCAAAACTAGGCAAAGAGAGGATATGGAGACTAGTGATTCTCCATGTGGTCCTCTCTCCTGCAACACACTTAATTATGAAACTTCACTGACCCCTTCATGCCAACAAATGCCTCAAATTGGTTTCCTGCCCTAGCTGGCTTCCCCTCTTATATCAGAGTCCTGTAAAAATGCCACACTACTATATTCTGAACCCCAATACTTATAAGTCCGTAGCCCCACTCCCTGCCTTAGTGACTAGCTGCATTCTTCAGAGAGATCCTATCCCAGGAGAGTGCTCTCTGGAAACTATGCTTTTCTTCCACTTACTCTTCTATTCCAGTGGTCTCCAAAGTGAGCTCACACATCCAAGGAGTACACTATCAACATATATAAAGCCTAAGCGTCTGTTACAACCGAATGACCAAAAGGACTGGAATGACCAATCAACCAGTCACTATGTGTGCACTGACCACCAGGGGGCAGATGCTCAATGTAGAAGCTGTCCCCTGGTGGTCAGTGCACTCCCACAGCCAACCTTACACCCCTCCCCCCGGCCAGCTAGCCCCCATCAGCCACTGGTGCTAAATCATTTGTGGAGACCTGCTTCTGGGTTGGGGTCTCGTAGGTAGCAGAGCAGCTCCCTCGCTGTGATCTATTGAAAGTCAGACCTTAACACAAGGGTTTTTCTCGCTCCCATCCTCTCCCTTCCCCGGGGGCCACTTACCTGCTGTGGTGGTGTCATGGCAGTGAGGGAAGGAGGAGGAGGGAAGGTGGGGAACTGTGTGGTGGCAGGGCACCGATGGTGGCATCGGTTCCTTCCACTCCCACCCCAGCAACTATCACCTCCTCTCCCAAAAGGCCCCAGGCTGGAATGGGGAACCAGGGGTGGGTGGTGGCAGATGAGGCCCCTTTCTCAGGGGGTCCAAGGGCCGGCTACCTCCTTGGGGCCAGCAGCCACACTCCCGTACTCCCTCTCCTCCCCTCCTGCATGAATTTGTGCACCAGGCCCCTAGTATAAATATACTTGTGTATATTTATCTTTTTTTAAAAAAATAAAACTAATCCTTACTTAAATTTAAATATAGATCAATACTCTGGGTAAAATATTGTGATTATAGATAATTTGATTATAGATAATGTTATCTAGTTTTTTGTTCAAGTGGCTTTAAAAAATCCTTGCAAAAGGGTCACAATTTGAGTATAATATTAAAACAGGTCTTAGTGATAACAACAATATGACCAAGTGAACACTTGTACTATAATTGTGGCCTGTTAGTGACCACATTATAAGATAAAAACAATTATGATCCAAGCAGATCTGACAAGAAATAGGCCAAGATTTTTTTATTTATCAAGAAGACAATTTGAGATATGGATTTATAGCTAGCATCATTAACAGTCTACCTTTCCCTATTTTATGCTGAGATGTCAAATAACAAGAATCTGGAGCCATTACAATCAGTAAGATATTTAAAAACTAAACACATAGATAAATATTTTTCAAATTTTTCTAATGTTTAAAATCATGTAATACTTAATTCAACATTTTACAGAATTTCATCAACCATAATGTCAAATACATAGAAATCTCTTCTGAAGTTCTTTAGCTATAAAACACAAAGAGCCAAATGCTATTACAAAAAACACTTGTTCTTCCCTTCTGCTATAAAAATGGCTACAATAATACACAGAAAACAATATGGCCACAGGTTTAAAGATATTCCTTTGCTAAAAATAAGAGTTGCTCAATGCACAACTTTGTGTAACCATTTACCTAAAATGCAGTGTGAATGATGTCCTCTGGGAATGTGCAATGAGTACTACCACAAGCAATGCTGGAAGTTGCATAGAAAACATGACTGAAGATTTGAAAGAGAAACTTTGGCCATGGAGGATGCTTGCCTTTTAGATACATAAACATACATGTTCATTTTTAACATGCCTCAGTTTATATTTAAAAAAGGCAAAGTGCTATTTTTGAGGAAGCCACTAAAAAATGTACTAAAGAATATATAATTTCAAGTGTTACTTTTTTAAATAAAAGTAATGTTTAGGGAAAACTGACAAAGTATGACCACTGGTGAAGTGGTTGCTCTAGCCAGACTAATGGAAAAACATTACGCACAAGATTACAGAGACAACACCATGGGCTTCACTAACTACATCATTCATAGCCAAGCAATTGCAACACAATGTTGAAACCAATGATGATGCAATTACTTTTAAAAATAGATTTGTAAAACATCGTAAAATCTTTACAGTGCTGTTAAATGAGGCGGGGAGTAACCATAAGAACTGTTTGCACCACCCAAAGGCTCCCCTGCTTATCTCATGGCAACATTTCCAAACTTAAGGAACTGAAAAAGTAGCATACCAAATGTGCTAAAAAGGTGCTGTGAGTGTGTATTACCACACAGCTAGACCAGATAGATAGACTAAATAGATAGGTATACTATCAAACAAACTTACCTTTTATATTCAAAGTAAATGTGATATTTTATCAAATAAGAAAGCAAATGCTTTTCTAAACAGATTTATGCTGTGAAAAGTATTCTGAAAACACTTGTTTGGAAATGATTCTATCATAGTGTGATTTTTGTTAACAAAAATTCTGTCTATCACTTACAAAAACATTCAACTGTTTTTAATTTTAAAACTGGCAACAGAATATTTTAGTCTGTTTTAGGATGTTTCAAAGAGATTCAATGGGTGTTGAGCCCATTTATTAAAAATATGAAAATGCTATACTACCTTCAACCTCATTGGCAAAACAACTGATTGCCATCAAGGAAAATAGAGATTTACTAGCCAAATTTTAACAAAACATTTTTACATGTTTTGTATATAGGATTAATAAATTAGCATAACAATTTAATAAGTACAAACAATGATATGCTTCCATTTGGATCTATTTTATTTCTGAGTATCATTTTCAACAGTGGCGGCCTTAAAACCATGTAGCAAAGTAAATTGAACTTGGAACCAAAACTTTAAATCACTTCATAACAAAGTGTTAAATTAAGACTTTTAAAAATAACCAGTATATTAAATCATAGGGCTTGGGAAAACCACAATTAGTGTTAAAGTGTATATATATTTATATATATACACATCTTTCTTTTAATATCTACTTATGAATGCATTTATAGCATATATTAGCACAATAGTACATATATGTACAGTAATCTCCCTTATCCAGGGTTTAACTTTCCATGGTTTTAGTTACCGGCTGTCAACCATGGTCCAAAAATATTAAATGGAAAATTACAGAAATAAACAATTAATAAGTTTTAAATTGTACACCATTCTGAGGAATATGAATGAAATTTCATGCCATCCTACTCAGTTCCATGCTGGACATGAATCAACCTTTTATCCAGAATATCCACACTGTATACCCTACCTGCCCATTAGTCACTTAATAGCTGTCTCAGTTATAAAATCACAGTGCTGTGTTCAAATAACTCTTATTGTACTTATTAATGCCACATTCACATTACAGTATATTGTTATGCTTTTTCTATTAAAATACAATAACTATCAGTTGTTGTTAATCGCTTAGTGTCTAATTCATAAATTAAATTTGATTATAGGTCTGCATGTATAGGTAAAAAAAGTAGTATATATAGGAGTCAGTACTATCCATGGTTTCTGTCATCCACTGGGGGTCTTGGAACAGTCCATGAATAAGGGGTAACTACTGTAATTTCAAATAAACAGGCACATGTATTAGGACACATGCTCATAAACATTTTGTTGATGGTGTGCTCATCCCCAACATTTGCAGATGACTATTCTATCAGTGAGTTCTTCCCAATAAGCCTTAGCGTTATTTTGCCCGAGGAATTCCTCCAGCCTCGCGCTTACCAATAATACTTTCTAGTTGCCCTTGGGCTACCAAAATACCTCAGACCTTTCTTTCTTTCTCTCCCTAAACATCCTAAATTCTTTTCCTTCCACCTCAGCTCGTGGAAATGCTACATGCACTCCAATCAAGCAAGGAGAATAACAATTCATGCTTTGTTTGTGATAATATTCAAACATTTTATTAATCATCAAAGATATTTACTTTTAAGATGCAGTAGCATATACTTATTTAACTAAATGAAGGCTTCATTTGAGACAATTTATGATGACCAAATAAGTTATTGCCCCTCTTCTCAATTTAATAAAATTACATTTCTGTTTTTAAATGACCTCAGATATAAATTTGTTAAATAAGCAAAACTAAAAATCATATCTTGGCCTCATAAAGTTTAAAAGACAATTGATACAAATGTCCTATTTGATTGGCATTTTAATAATAGAAACCAGTGTATGAACAGATCAAAAATGAAGACGAGAATAACCCAAAGATGTGAAAGTGATACTAAAAAAATTCAAAAGAAAAAAGTAGCATACAATATGAACAGGTACACTTTTCACATACTATACTCACACAGCTCCTGATAACATTAATGTGTTTTCCATGTGGACATAAAAAAGAAATTAAACACAAAACTTCACAAACTAAGGCATGGCTAATTATGATGAGTGCTTTGGAAAGGGTCCTAACGTATCACAATTAAAAGCTGAGCTATTTCTCCTTATTTCCCCACCCGTTCTGGGCCGCTATATATTTTTGTCCTTAGGGAAAATAAGCTTGTTACAAAATGCTACTCAATGTAAAACACATAGGTATTCAGTGTACTGTGACTCTGCCTTAGCATCCCTATAAAACACACAAAAATCATACAAAAAGTACAAATGAAATCATTCTCTTTGGAACTGTTGTCTATAAAAGTTGACAGGGTCTAACTTCAGAAAAGCTGAAAATTTCTTGTAATAATGCCTCAGAATGTTATACTTAAAATTAATGTAACATACAGTTTATTTGTTCCAAGATTGAAATTCTTTTTAAAACCTCAATATACAGGGTGGGGCAAAAGTTGGCTTACAGCCCTAACCGGTTTGGCTCAGTGGATAGAGTATCAGCCTGCAGACTGAAGGGTCCCAGGTTCAATTCCAGTCAAGGGCATGTACCTTGGTTGCAGGCGCATCCCCAGTGGGGAGTGTGCAGAAGGCAGCTGATCGATGTTTCTCTCTCATCGATGTTTCTGACTCTCTATCCCTCTCCCTTCCTCTCTGTGAAAAATCAATAAAACATATTTTTTTAAAAAAGTAGGCTTACAGTTGTTCCTATGGAAAATAATACAATAATTAATAAATTATAATACAGAATAAACTGTTTCATATATTTACAACTATAAACCTACTTTTCACCCCATCCTGTATTTATTTTCAATATGCATCTTTACAGTTGGAAAGGATTACAGCTAAGAAATTTTAAAATAGTCCAGTTTTCCTTCAGTGTATATTTGTATCCTCAGATTCAAGAGTAAAAAATGTTCCTGAGACTCAGTTAACCAATATCCTATATTCCAAGTTAGTTAAACTTTGTTCAGTTGCTATACTATTTCAATTTTTATTTTATTTTCCTTGAGTTTTTGCTTCTTATTAAAGAGCTCAGTTGGAAGTTCTAAAGGAAAATATCCTTTAAAGCATCATAACTAATTTAATGTGGCTGAGGGATGTTTTTAAACTGTTTTATAGAATGCTCATCGTTTTTCCCCTCCTGTACTCAGCTCCACAGCCTTTCTTTTTATTTTTATTTTATTTTTTTTATTGCTTAAAGTATTACAACAAATGATAGATAAGTATTACAACACATGATAGATAGGTCTCCATTTCTTCCCCTTGCCCTCCCCCCCCTCCCTAACCCCCAGTTTCTTGTGTCCATTGATTATGCTCTTATGCATGCATGCAAGTCTTTCAGTTCATCTCTTAATTCCCCCCCAACCCTCCCCAGCCTTCCAGCTGTAGGATGACAGTCTGTTCAAAGCTGCTCTGTCTCTGTATTTGTTTATGTTTATCATTTTGTAATGGTTTTTATTATCCATAAATAAGTGATCAAAACAACAATGCGGTACCATCTCACACCTGCCAGAATGGCTGCCATCAACAAAACAACAAAGGACAAGTGCTGGAGAGGATGTGGAGAAAAAGGAACCCTTCTGCACTGCTGGTGGGAATGCAGACTGGTGCAGCCACTATGGAAGACAGTTTGGAGTTTTCTCAAAAAATTAAAAATGGAACTCCCATTTGACCCTGTGATCCCACTCCTGGGAA
>PVJC01007239.1:0-28378 GCA_004026665.1 Murina feae | reverse complement strand
ATACCATAGCTAAGATTTGGAAACAGCCTAAGTGCCCATCAGCAGATGAATGGATTAGAAAGCTGTGGTATATCTACACAATGGAATACTATGCTGCTGTAAAAAGAAGGAATTCTTACCATTTGCAGCAGCATGGATGGAACTGGAGAGCATTATACTAAGTGAAATAAGCCAGTCAATGAAAGAAAAATACCACATGACCTCACAGCCTTTCTTTTCAATGGAGAGACTTCATGATATTTTTCACAGCATTATCAATGCTGTGAGTCTCCCACATCCACAACAGTGGTTAGGAAAACAGTAGGTTAAGGCCGTTGGAAACTAGGGCTAAAACTTCTCCAACCTATATCACCACCAAGCCCTTTTCAGAAAATGATTATGTCACAAAATCATACATGCTGCAAAACATACAAGGTGTGTTTAATTTGAAGAAACAAATTATTAAACAACAGAAAACTTCCAAACCAAAAATAGAAAAGAAGACTTGTGGGCTCAGAGAAAAAGCATTTGAAAAGTTATTAGAAAACATGATATACCAGATTATAAAACTAAAAAAAAAGATTTAGCATCCCTATTCGAAAGTTAAAAAGGATAGAGGGGGGTTGTTGCTGCTACTGTTTCATTATCATATCATTATATAGTAATGTGTATTTCTTCCAAAAAAACTGAATTTATTTTATTTTCATGCTACCTCTCAATAAAAACAAAGTTATGGGATATGCCAACTTTACTGAAGGAAACAATTATAAATGTGAGGCACCTAAAGACTTGTAACAGATATGGGAAACTCAAGAAATAACACTCAGACCCTATGCTTGCCGATTCAAGGAGGGGGCATTCTTTACAACACAAGATATAAACTTTTATTAACTAATAGTCCTGCTCATCAGTTCATACATTAAGAAGCAACTTATTTTAATGTTCATACTTGACATATTTGAAAGAAAACAATCATTTGAAAAACTCTCCTGTACCTTAAAATGATTCACCATGTCCCTGACCACAACCTGAGCTAAGAAAGAGAAGTGTTGAGCTGCTAACCTATAGCCACATCACTGTAATGATAGACATGGCCTTTTGGAGTCACAAAGACACAAATATAAGACATTTCCATGTCAGACCTACCAAATAGTCAATATTACTATAAAATGTTTCCCCCAAGTCCAATGTTTTTCAGGATGTCACCTCAAGCAGCCTATTCCTAATCATCTTTTAAATCATGGCTGAAAGACAACCTCTTACTAGCTTTCCTTGACACAGGTACTTCTGCTTTTATACTTATCTCATATTAGCAAACAGTTCACTGCATAGGATTACCCATATTCATACCTCCTTACTGGACCATGTATTTTCACCTTTGAAATCATGTAGTCAAGTGGTCCCCATCTTTTCATTTCTAAGGATTGTTAACCTATATTTTGAAAGATTGTTGCCTATCAACTAGCCACACTTATCTAATCTAATAAAAGAGTAATATGCAAATTAACCATCACTCTGAGACACCTAAGCCATGCCCACCAGCCAATCAGAGCAGCTGTATGCAAATTAACCCAGCCAAGATGGCGGCTGGTAGCCACAGAGCTAGAGCAAACAGGAGGCTTCCATTGCACCAGTGATGGAATTGAAACTGCCTGCCTAGGCCAACCAGGGCTCAAGGCAACAATGTTTCAATTACAGAAGCCACAGAGCTGAAGCAAACAGGAGGCTTCCTTTCACCAGCGATGGAGGAAACTGCCTGCCTAGGCTGGCTGTGGCCTTCCGCTCAAGACAACAATGTTTCAATTATAGAAGATAAACCCCAGAAACCTGATTCCAGCCAGCGTCGCTGGGACGTTGGGTTAATGGGAGCTCCGGCCAGCCTGAAAACAGCCCTCAGCCCCTCACCCAGGTTGCACAGGCACTCCAGGAGGGGAGGGATACCTACCTTGAAGGGGCTGTGGCCAGCCTGCAAACAGCCATCAGCCCCTCACCCAGGCTGGCCAGGCACCCCAGTAGGGACCCAAACCCTAGAGGGACTGTGGGAAGCCTGAAAATGTCCCTAAGCCCCTCATCCAGGCTGGCCAGGTGCACCAGCAGGTGGACATCCCCCAGGGGCCCCAGACTGTGAGAGGGCACAGGCCGGGCTGAGGGACCCCCCGAGTATACAAATTTTTGTGCACCAGGCCCCTAGTTATGTAATAATTCAATATTTTTAAATTATCAATCATTAACATATATAACTGACATTTAACACTTCTGATTAGCATGGTATTGTTCATTTACATTGGTATATGGGAAATGTAGTATTGGTTTCGCTCTGGAAATAAGTATGAAGATAAAATAAATGAGCACTGACATTATATAGAAGAGAGTGGAAAAAGAGGGACCAAAAAAGCCAGCCCTAATTTATGACATACAAGCTTTGTTTGTAGTGAATAATATCCTGAAGCAAAACCCAAATGAAACATTTATTTATATCAAGTAGGAAGTTAGACAGTATGACTGGTAAGGTTATCTACTCTGCATACCTTTTATTGAATGAGGCAATGAATATGAAAGGACTTTGAAAAGTGAGTTCTATAAAACTTAAGAGAATTAAGGGCCGTTTTTAAGCCAAGGGTCTACTACTGATCACATAACTGCTGTCAATTAACCTTAACACAATTTTCCAGAACTGTTCTATACCCTTCTTTTTTTTTAAGATATTTTTAATTATTTTAGAAAGGAAGGAAGAGAGAGAGAGAAACATCGATGATGAGAAAGAATCATTGTTTGACTGCTTCCTACATGCCCCACACTGGGGATCAAGCCTGCAATCTGTGCATGTGCCCTGACAGGAAATAGAACCATAACCTCCTGGTTCATAGGTTGATGTTCAACCACACAGCCACACTGACTGGGCTGCACACTTCTATATATAGTATTATATTCAAGCTTAATCTACCCAATAACCCTACCTGATAAATTCTATTATAATCCCTATTTTAAAAATTAGGAAATTGAGACTTAAATTATATAAATTTTTCAAGATCACAAAACTAAGTTAGGAAATAAGACTTCAAAGGAAATATTCAAGAAGTAAAAATTGAACATTTAATTTTGGTTTTCTCATATGTAGTTCTATCGTTCAAATAAAGAATATATTTTTCTAATTATTAGATTAAGATGCGTATATTTGGCACAAAGAAGTTCTTAGTGCTAATCATTGAAACATGTAACCAAGAAAAATTATAAAATCTTCTTTTTTTTTGCGGGCTTTCAGAATAAAGAGAGCTTCTTAACTGACTAGAATGAAGGTAGAGTGATTAGTACATACTTGGAGGATAGAGGATGACAGATGAAATTATCTTTCAAATCTCTTCTAATTCTTTGAATTGGAATTTTCTCATATTTGAGAGCTGGATATCCAAACCCTACATTTAATCACTACTCTATCCAAGTCTGCCAGTCTACTAATGAATTCTCCTTTCTTGGAAAGAAAGGAAGGAACATATATTGCTGTCTATCTAACCTAATAAAAGAGTAATATGCAATTTGACCCTCACTCAGTTACGTCCACAAGCCACACCCATCAACCAATCAGGAGCAAATATGCAAATTAACTCAACTAAGATGGCTGCAGCCATGGAGCTGGAGTTGCCCTGGGCAATGAAGGAAGCCAGGGCCCTGCCGGCCCTCAGCTCTACTCAAGGCTACAAAGTTTCAATTATAGATGATAAACCCCAGATACCTGCCAGGCTGGGACCTTGGGTTGCCAGGGGCAATGCAGGCTTCGAGCTGGGGGGGGAGGGGAACCAAGGCAACAAAGTTTCAATTATAGAAGTTAAATAAATCCCAGATACCAGCTTCTAGCCAGGCATCCCAGTAGGGACCTGAACCCTGAAGGGGCTGTGGGCAGCCTGAAACAGCCATCAGCCCCTCACTCAGGCTGGCCAGGCACGCCAGCAAGTAGACATCCCCGAGGGGTCCCAGACTGCGAGAGGGCACAGGCCAGGCTGAGGGACCCCCCCACCCCCTACCGAGTGCACAAATTTTTGTGCACCAGGCCTCTGGTATTTCATATAAGAGGAAAAGAAGCAGATTATGTAATTTGCAAGTATATAGTGAAGCTAAAATGAAAATCCAGATCTTTCCAATTCTAAGCATGGTACCACTTCAACTTTGATAACATGTAGTAAATATTTATTTTATGACAAGCCCTGAGTTCGGTGTTTTCCATTCATTTATTTCAATTAATCCTAATAACCCTACTGTATAGATATTACTATAACTCCCACTTTAGAGATGAAGAAATGGATTACACCAAGGATATATTGCGGGGATGAATGGGGTGGCAAACTTCTACATAGAAGGTGCATTGCTCATGGAAATAGCTAGAGATTATTTATAAGAAAATAACAGCATTCCTACCCTTTGATTATTTTTCCCAAGAAATAACAATGAACTATTCTCTCTTAATTGGGAGCATTCTTCTCCAGTTATACCAATGACTTGTTCAGTACAACTGGAAAAGAATGAAAAGTGTGCCTAAATTTCCCCACCTACCACATACTAAAAATCTTCAGTATAAGAGAAAATTTTTTTTTAATTTTTTTATTGATTTTAGAGAGGAAGGGAGAGGGAGAGAGGGAGATAGAAACATGAACAATAAGAGAGAATCATTGATTAGCTGCCTCCTGCATACCCCATACTGGGGATCGAGCCTGCAACTGGGGCATGTGTCCTTGACCAAAATCAAACCCGGCGCCTTTCAGCCCACAGGCCAATGCCTTATCCACTGAGCAAAACCGGCTAGGGCAAGAGAAAATTCTTAAAAAGTACAGACTATGACTTCAAAAATGCCCTTCAGGTTGCCTAGAACTTAATAAGACTCAATCACATTACCCAATGACCTGTTTGTAAAGTATAAAAGGAAATATTTGCAACCATGCCTCAGAATGAGTTCCATTTGAAACCTATGCTCATCATTTCTTTTAATCTGTTGCATTTTCTTTTTTTCACATACTGTAAAGCATCTTTATTTTTCTTTGTCTGATTTTAAAGAACTACTTCTCGAAGAAGCAAAGAGATTGTGCTCAGTAAAGTCAAAATCACAAATAGCACTAAAATCCCACTTTGCATTTGAATGGATATATTCAAAATAGACAATTTCAATTAGTCTCTTTAAGGTGACTAGAAACAACAATTTATTAAAGTAGCAGGGATAATAGATCACTTCAAAGGTTATCTTGTGAGATTTTCAGAGAAGAAAGAGATCAGGAAGAAGTTGGAATCAGAGAATATAGAATGTTTGCACGGAAGCGTATCATATTTTGTACTTTGAATTTACCTTATATTTATTATGCATATGTCATCACTGAACAGCATCGAATCAATATACTTAAGTAATTTTGGTCCAAAACAGTTTAAAAACACAAAAACTCTTAAAGAATTCCATTATATCATATTAGGCTTCTTCAATACATGGGGCTTCCATCCAGAGAAACCTTTTAAAAGCTTTATAGACCAGGAGAGCTTGGTAAATAAAATATACCAGTGAATTCCTTGCCACCAGACCAGAATGTCCACAGATAGAGCACAAATACAGAAATAGAATATTACAGAGCAGCAAAATCAAGTTAGTTTCCAAAGATGCAAAATTTTCTAAAATATACACAACATTGAACTACCAATTATTAGATTTTATTTCACTATTCTATCTTAAATAACTACAGGTTAAGGTGCTAACCAATTCTTTATAAGGAGAATCAAGCATCTCCCTCAAAATGCAGAGCTAACTCTTCAGATAAAGATTTCTATCATTTCAAATAATTGTTTTTCACTTGAGATAGTAAGAAAGAGAATGCCACCACACCTTTTTTTATGCTGTTAAAAGATAAGGAAGAATATTTCAGAGTTCTTTAAGCATTGTAAAAAGAAAATTTTTCCATTATTATGTAATGTGAAAGTTAGTGAGGATGACTAAATATATTAGCATTATAAAATAGAAATAACTGGGTGGTTGGTATTTTCAATGTAGTTTATTAGTTTATAATAGATTTCAGCATCCACAATTAACCTCAGAAAATAATTCACATCTTTCCTAAAATTGAAAGTTTTTTTTGAGTGAATAGTAAAATATGAGTGACATATAAGGGGTCTTAGAAGAGCAAGAAGAGAATCTGAATATAAACAAGCCATCATTCTGGTAAAAGGAAATACAAACAACTGGAATAAAAATAGTTGATGCACAAAAGCCATAATGAGGGGGTAGCTCAAAAAATAACTTCTACTTTGAATGGTTTGGATGAAATACAAATTATCCACAGAAAAGTGTGGACTGGCATAAACGTTTGTACAAAATTATAAGTGTATTTCAAGAAGTATGCAAGAGGCAACCGCCTGCATGATGCACCAGGTCCCGGCGATGCTCTGTTTAAGTGCTAGTGCACAGAGTCCAAACCATTGCATTTTAATTACCATGCAGTCTCAGATATATTGCCTTTGATATGGAAATGTTCTTGTTCTCTCATCTTCACATATGGTTTCACGCTCAGAAATCTTTATCTGATTCATAAAAAATAAACTAGAATCCAATCTCAACACCTGACCTCAGTGCTTAGAAGTTTTTTACTAAGCAAGGTGTCACTATAAAAAGAATGGCTAATATTGGTGAAAAGTTGGATATTTTGAGCAATGATATGAAGGATTTGCAGTTAAGAATTGAATCGATACTATTTCTCTGAGGTTTTAGGGTTTCATGTTCTCTTTTTGAAATTACCACAGATTTGAGGAAAAACAGGGCAGCATCCTTTTTGTGAAGGTGAAAGACTCTGCAGTGATTTACATTATATACCCCCATCTTGCAACCTCCACGCACATTCTTTAATTGATATTTTTATCCAAATTATAACAATGAGTATTTAAAACGTGAAAAGCTCTATCAAAAATCATACCACAAGTTTAAAACTTTTTCCAGTTTGACTAAATGTCTAAACAAAGTAATTCACTGAAAAGCTTTTACCCTCTTCCACAGAACTAGGAAAATAAAAACACCTTTCTTATAAATAAATAACGACTATGTAAGAGAGAATGATGAAAGTTTCTGATATAATTCTTACCAAAACAATCAGTTTTCAAATCACAGTTGAAGAACCTCACGTGAAAATGATAAGCTATACATTTAAACTGTACTTATATCTAATAAAATTGCTTTTCATAGACTATAGTGGTATGGCAGCTTTTTTTTTTTACTTGAGTATGTTGAGAGTCAGAGTGTAATCAGTAGAAAATGTGGAATTAGAATAAAGACATAAAATGTTCAGTGCATTATTTTCCTTGTTAGGAAAAAAAAATAATAGAGGAGAGCCATATTTCTTAAACAGTAAGCAATCCAAATGCAAAAATAGTCTATTTCCTCCTCTAAAAAGCAATGAATATGTATTCATATTTTAGCAAGTTTCTATAATAAAATCTGTTTTCATTAAATTCCATATACCTACATAACTTGATAATTCTGAAATAACTTAGATTAGTTTTTTAAAAACCAGTAATATGAC
Organism: Murina feae; assembly: GCA_004026665.1. Lineage (NCBI taxonomy): Eukaryota > Metazoa > Chordata > Mammalia > Chiroptera > Vespertilionidae > Murina > Murina feae. The sequence goes on along the minus strand of PVJC01007239.1, from coordinate 20,861 downwards.
CCATCTAACCTCATGACAGCAGATAATACGTCCCATCTGCAAATCATCTTGCTGTATGTTATCTGTGTTTTATCATTTCTAGTACCTGTCTGTGCCTGATATGGTACTCTCAGACACATTAGCTTGATGGAATGTTTCACTTGACTTCAAAAACATCAATTGATATATATTCACCCCTAAACTATATTTAAACAAACAGCTCTTATATCAACCAAAATTTCAGTTGTACTGTACGATACTTTTAGAGAATGCTGTTTGTAAATATTTAAAAAGTATATACAAATTCTTTGACTAACAAGAGAATTCTTTCAAATTTAGAGATAAATAACATAACAAAACTGAAAAGTATATAAAATAATAAAAGTAAGGCTTAATGCCAATGTATATTAAAACCTTACTAAAAGAAAATTCATTTATTCCAGTACCTATTGTGCTAACTGAAAAAGAATTATTTAAAACATCACTAATTTCTTCAATAGAAGATGGATATGTGTAGCAATTTTATCAGTGACCAATAGTTCCTTTTAAAAAGTCAAATAGGAACAGACATAATGCCACCGAAATTGATCATTTATGTTTTAAAAGTAGATTTTAAAGCTTTAAAAGAAGAACTTGCCAGATATGGTCATATTTTAAACATATGCTTTTCCCTTACTAAGAAAAATATCTGTCGCTTTCTACTACTAATGAAAAAATGTCCAAAAGACAATATAATATTCCTACTGAATGCCATTTCTTCCAGTTATTGTTACTGAATCCAGTATAGAATCAGCTTAAGGTATAGAGATAATATCTTATTAATTAATATTTACATTTATTTTTCTTTATAGTATAATGTTTCGAGTGTTATAGATACATATTATACTATTATAGGAATTTTTATCGTGCTCCATAATAACAAACTTATAAATTTTGCATTTAAAAAACATATACACCAAGAAAAAGTTCCTTCAGATTACTTCCAAAAAAACCCACTAAGAATAGCATTAAATAGGACGAACAATAATAAAAAAAAACTATCTTATTTTGCTATTGTATGTGAGGGGATATGGTGGGAGAGCAAAGGAGAAAGGCAGTATTGATAGTACCTGAGAAAAGCAGCAGAGGATGTTAGTTTGCCTAGGGAATTAATGACCAAGCAATAGCTAGATCCTGGCTACTTATTGCCTTTGGTAATTAACTAGATCTAATAAGTGTGGTGCACACTTGCTTGCTTTCAGAGTCTGAAGGATTTTTTTTTTTTTTTTTGGTTGGTTGGTTGTTCTTGTTGTTTTAGGATAAGGACAATCTGTCTTAAGTTATGAGGTTTTCAAAAGTGTAGGAGAAAAAAACCTACATGCCATTAGGCCTACTGCTCATGTGTTCACATATGTGTATTTGGAAAGATGCTCTCAAAAGTATACAGATCATACAGTCATGGTCTGATACAGTATCAAAAAATCAGTCATAACAGTCCCCTACTATAAAAAATGAAATATTACATTTGTTCAATAAAAATCAAATACAACTAAGGAAAACTATGTCCCCACTTCCCACCTGAAAGGTTACACTCTTGTAGCCATAGCAAAGCTAACCCTATCCCACTAAACTAATGGATGGATTTAGGATGTTTGCTTGCTTGTTTGTTTGTTTGTTTTAAAATAAAGAGAATCTTCCAGTAGGTATCAGAGGAGGAGGGAGCCTGATGAAAGTACCCAATGCTGAGTGCTGGATTCCACAGTGACTGCACACAGAGAGGGAAAGTTATGTTCGGGGCTGCAGAAATCTGGCTTCCACCAGACAGCATGCAAAAGCTAACATGCACATGAGGCTGAGAAGCCAGGTAGGACTCTCAAGCACCAACCTGGGTACAAACAGAGAGGACAAGGCACTGCTCCTAAGAAGCCCAGGCTGAACAAGAGTGAGACTAGGAGAGGCAGCAGATCTTTCCAGGCTCCCCCACCGTGAGCACTAGTAACCCCAGGGGCTAGGCCCTGAGGGGAAGGGGGGGCAGTAGCTGCAATCAGGACACAGATACAAATTTGCTGAGTGACCTCTGGGGCAGGGATAGGAGGGAGCACAGAAACAGGTGAGCAATCCAAACTAGAAGCCTGAAGCCCCTACCCAAGCCAGGTTACAATGCAGAGCCTTGACTAGTCCTGGTAGATTAGAGCATAGAGGGACACTAATAGTGCCCCCCCCCGCCCCCCATGAGCGGGGTGTGCAGAGTCAATATACTGCCAGATTCACACAACCCAATCACACTGCACCCCCTTTCCTCAGTCTGCACCCTGCCGCTGGTTTACCCCTCTAATCAGCAGTTCCCCCTCAACTGAAAAATAAAGAGAGCTGAGGAACAGGAAAATCGAGAGAGATAAATCAAAGCCAGGGCTATGCTGCCAGTCTCCCGGGGTGCAGGGGCCTCCCAGGGCTGTCCTGGCTGGTTTCACCCTTCTTCGGAAATCCTGCAGCCCAGGACGGAGCTGAGTGGGCCAGGTCGGCCAAGCCCGTGCCTACGGACCTGGGGCCTCAGGGACGAGGTGCTGAGTGCGCAAGCTAATTATACATGTGGCATTTGGGCAGCCGACTGTCCAGTGACACCTTACCTTATGAGGAAACGTCAACCCAAGCAACTGTTCAAAACAAAATGCCATCGCGGGATCAGCTTCGCCGGCTCTCAGCCGGCTCGGGATTGCTTTTCCCACAGCCTCTCACACTTAGAGAAAGAATGTGGCCTGAGGAGGCCAGCCGTGGGGGGGAGGGCCCGCCAGGGTTGTGGGGGACAGGCGGGGAGGTCCTTGCCAGGTGTCCGTCCAGTCCCCCCTCGCCATGGACCAGCTCGCGGACCCAACCACTTGACCTTTTTATTCACCAAACCCTCCTCCTAGAAATAGACTGGGCGGGGCTGCGTTTGTTCTCCTCGGGACCCGGGGCCTGGGCATGTGACTATAAAGGGCAGGAGAGAGGAGACCCTGGGGAGGCGGGGGAGAAGGGGCACTCGCGCATCCAGGCTCCACGGGGTTGTTGGCTGGGCCGCCCAGCCGGGGAGAAGGGCGGGCCACCGGAGTGCGCGCCGGGGTCAAGCGCCCCGGACCGGACAGGGACGTCATCCTAGTGCCCCACTGACAGTGCAGCCCAGCCCGGGGAGGCCCAGAGCCCAGCCCAGTTTGCCGTAGCCACGGCTTCGGGCCGTCTCCAGACCGAAACTTCAAGCACGGCCCCCAGAGGAGGTCACACACACAGACGCGGCCGGGGACAACCCATCTCGCTCACAGCGCAGCCCAGCCAGCAGAGTCGTAGGCTCCTGTTTAGTCCCCAAGTAGGGGCAGCATGCAGTATCTGACAATCCATACAAACAAACGTTTTCAAACTTGGTCGGCCTGAGAGAACTTAAATAAAACTCAAAACACGCCGGCAACAACCACCTTTTATCTGCTCGGAACACACCAATTCTCTCTTTTTTTTTTTTTTATCTTAAAGCTCCTCGGAGCGCCAGGGAAACAGTCCAGGACAGGGAGCTAATCTGTCCTCCGCAGCCACAGGCGCTCCTCCTGGCGCCCGAGCACAACCCCAGCAGACTCTGCACAAGTCCCTTCTTCCTCTCTCCGGCCGGCCCTTTACGGGAGAAAGAAGAAAGCAGCTCCCCCGAGAGCAGCACCGGGCTCGGGCGGGTGGCAGCACCGCCCCCGGGGCCTGGGCCGAGCCCCCGACTGGCAGATCGCGGTGGGTCTGCGGAGCGTGCAGCGGCCGGCGGCCCCGGCAGGGCGCCGAGAAGGACGAAGGGCGCCGGCCCGGCTCAGCGACGCAGAGTGAGCGAGCACCGGACGGAGAAGTGCCGGCGACTGCGCGCGGGGGCCCGGGGATTCCCAGGCCGAGAGCCCGCGCCGCGCAGGGTTGGGCAGCCGCTAACCCACGCCACCGCCGGGCCGGCACCCCTGCCCTAGGGTCCCAGGCAAAGAGGTCCACAGACTAGCACTTGGGTTTCGGGCTGTCTTGGAATTCGGTTTGTTTATTCCAAAGAGATCATAAAAAAGTCATGTCCGAAAATAAGGGTAGGGGAGAGGAAGGGAGAGAGCGGAGGGAACTGGAGGCAACGCGCGCGGGGTCCCGGGAAAGTTGCGGCGGAGCAGCGGTGGGGTGAGTGTGGAAGGAGGAAGCGCATGGGTTTTCTAGCGACCCGGGTTTTCTTGATGAACTCCTCCCGGGAAACTTCACCCCGGAGGAGAGCGCCGCGGAGATCCTCGACTCTCGCCCGCCCTCCACCAGCGTCAAGCCCACAAATAGCCCAAGTTTCCAAACCAAAATGGGGGTGGGGTGGGGGTAGCGTTAAGAAGCCCAGAAACCCAGTGGGTCCTCCCCACCTCCCGCACCCCAAGCCTGGCTAATACTGAAGCGCTCCGGAAAACTGCGGCATCGCAGTCCGTCACACGGCGAACCAACCCAACACTTTTCAAGAAAACAAAATATTCGCTGGGAAACTTACTTTGCATTTAGTCTCTATTCTTTGGGGGGATGCGGTTTAGGTCGGCTGGTAAGGAAAGCTCGTTTTGTCCAGGTTGGATATTGTCTACTTATGGATCAGCCCTTGGGTGAAGGTTTATTTTAATTTATGGCTTATGCATTCTTTTAAGGTCGATTTACATGACCTCCGGCTACAACTAAGACTGCCGAGGAGGGCACTCCAGTCGTCAGTCGGCCAAACCCACAATTAAATCAGCCCTCCCCCTAGTCTTGGTGTGACTGGGACTCTCCCGGGGTAGGCTGGTTGCCTGCTTTCCTCTTTTTTCTCCCTTCTTTCTTCACTTTCTTTTTCCCTCTTTCTCTGTGCCTTTCTTTTCTTTAATATCACAGAATAAGATGTGATATCAATTTGAAAGTTTTGGTATAACTTTCTCTAAACCCAAGCCTGCAGCGATAACGAGATACAGCGCTCACAAAGCCCTCGGGATGCTGCCCTCTTGTGGGAACAAAAGGCATTACCACCCAGCGGTCCCATCTGAACCCTGACAGAGCGCACACACAGAGAGAGAGAGAGAGAGAGAGAGAGAGAGAGAGAGAGAGAGAGAGAGAGAGAGAGAGAGAGAGAGAGAGAGAGAGAGAGAGAGAGAGAGAGAGAGAGACAGAGAACTACAGAGAACTACACACGCAGGCACAAGCTTCTTACATTACACACTTGCGCAAACTTCAATGAGATACCTACCTCAAACTTCATGGAGACTTAAAAATTCATTCTCTAAGCCACCTGACTTCTTTTTCATATCGTTCCCAGTTATATAGGTTAGAATGTCTACACGGGGAAGTGGAGGAGAAGGAATAAGGTGGGCCGAGAGGGCGGACAGATTTCCGGACGAATACTTAGGAAGGCGAGAACAGCTTTCTGTTGTCAAAGGTTGCGTTGTCTCTCTCCCCTGCTCTTTTTGCCTTAGTGTCCTACGCACAGTTCTCCACGGCTACAACATGTGTTTTCTCGGAGTGGATTTTGGGGCTTGGGGGGCGGCAAGAAAACCAGAAACCCGCCACGCAGATCTGTCACCGCCTCCGGAACAAGGCACAGCTCTCCCAGAGGGGGATGCATCCTGGGATCCGCGCGTCCGCCGGCGAGCAGCAGACGCTCGGGCCCCTTTCTCAACTCTACTCCCCCTCTGCGTCGGCCCCGTGGAGCGCCCTCCTCCCGCTCCTCCTCCCCCCGCTCCCCTCCCCAGCCCAGCTCGGAAACCCGCCCGGGCTGCCGACCGCGGCTCCCGGCCACCCGCTCCCTCGCAGGGCTCCGTGCGCTCTACTCTAGCCCCTAAGTCCCAGCTTAGAAAAACTAGCCCGGGAGCTGCCAGGAAGGGCGAGAGCCGCAGGCGCGGGGACGGCGGTCCGGCCCGGGGTTCCTGCCCCTGCCCCCTCCGATCCCCAACAGGTAGCTCACAAACGGGCCGCGCGCTCTCGCTCTCGCTCTCGCTCTCCCTCCCTCGCTCTCTCGATCGCTCGCTCCGTCCCGGTTACCTGGGCGGGCTCCAGGATGGTGCCGCAAGGGAGGGCTCCTTGTGCGCTGCGCCTCGAGAGTAAATGGCATTAAAGAAAAAGGGAAAGATACAAATAAAAAAAAATGTCTTAAGGAAGGGGAGTCGATGCGAGGTCAATTAGCACAACCCCTGGGGCAAGGGAGCGGAACCCCTCCGCCCCCCGCGACGCTGAGGCTGGCCCAGCCCGTTAACTCTGGTCTGCGGGGGCGTCCCGTCTGGGGCGGGGGAGCGCTGACCCGCAGAAGTTTGCCGCTGGGGTGCCGGGAGGTGCGCGCAGAGCGGGTAGACTAGGGATTTCCCCCTTGAAACAAGTGAAGGCGATGGTAAGTGCTGTCAATCTTGGCAATCAGTGTGAGCGGCCATGTCGTAAGTATTCAAAGCATTTCCCGTCGTGCAACATCAGAAAGTGAGTGGCCAGGGCATTGATCTGAGCGAGGGAGAGGAGGCAGGGCTCCCCTCCCAGACAACACAGGCAAGATGAGACAAGAGGCGAGGGAGGCAGCCAGCCAGGCAGGGAAGCTGGGAGGGAGGGGGGAGGACGGGGGGAAGAAGAAGGAGGGGAAGGCGGGAGGCAGAGGCAAGAGAGCAGGAGAAAGGGCAGAGATCGGCGTGAGCGGAGGTTAGAACTGTAGAGAGCGCCCAGAAAGAGAGAGTGAAGCGACTTACTAGAAGGGAACTGGAAGGGGACAAAGCAGAGGGAGAGCTTGGGTCAGAGAGGAATGGTGACAAGTATAAGGTGAGAGAGGGGCTGAGGAGTAAAGGACTCGAGGAGCTATTAGGACAGGAGCTGCTGGGAGGAGGAGTCAAGAGGAAGGCAAACTGAAGTGGGGGAAAGGTAGACAACTGGGGAGAAAGAAAGGACAAACTGGTAAAAAGAGAAGGTAAAGTGGGAGGGGAGAACGTAGGGTGGTAGTTTGTGCTTTGAAAAAGTTATGTGACGGAGGAGAGATGGACTGAAGGTTCCGAAGTACTGAGATACAGAACTGGACCACAGAAGTGATTCAGGAGAGATAGAGAAAAGAGGAAGGACAGGGGCTGAAGCAGACCAGACAGAAGGAAAGAAGGATGGATATTAGATGAATAATAAGGATGAAGGAAAATGAAAAATGAAGTGATAGAAAGAGTAAAGAAAGAGGAGCAGGAAGCATAGATAATGAAAAGACACCAGTTGGTAGGATCTCAGTAAATGGGAAAAGAGAAACATATGTTAAAAGATGCAGAAGGGAAAAACTGAAAAGGAAAAAAGAAAAAGCAATAGATATAGGAGATTCTTAGCTTATGTAGCTGGCAGTGTTCTGGAGGCCATGTGGATTAAGGAATTTATGAATGAAAATTATTATAAATAACAAGACGTACAAACTACCAAAGAAAAATGATTACACCTTTACAATAAACAAACAGTTCCACATGAATTATATGGATAAGTTTGTGTTATGTGGACTGGAGTGTGTGATATATATGTACTATCTCAAACTTTGTATAGGAGTATATTTGGAGAAACAATTTCAAGAGGGGTCGCTTAGAAGTTAAACAAGATGAAAAGAATTTCAGTTACCTAGGACAGCATGTAAAACTCCAAAGTCAGATGTAGAAAATTATGTAAATAAGACTCCCAAAAATAAATTAATTAAAGATTCTCTTTGATGCATGTGTAGGATAGATAAAAGATTCAAAGGGTATAGAATGGCCTAAAAAAAAAAAAAAGCGAAGACCTGGAACTTTATCTCAGTGCAAAAAATGCTGGCGACTTAGAAGTGAAAGAATGATCATACCTTAAGGGAGTAGAGATACAGAGTACAAGAGACATGAGAAAACCAGCTTTGACAGTGCGAGATAGAGAGATAACTAGAGGCAGTATGTACGAGGTGAGGTTGACCTGCCTTAACCCAGGCTCAGAGAAAAAGACTAGATTTGAGAAACTGACGTCAGTGGAGACTCAAAAGTACATCAAGATTAAAAACTGGGAGAGAGGTTCTGACATACTAGCATAACCTGCAGAGGGGTGTGGAAGGAGAGGCCCTTATTGTGTAGAAACTGATATGAAATGGCGGCTTTGAGATACTTCATAAACAGATGCTTTATGAAAGAAGATATAAACCAAGAGGTCAGGAATTTTAACTAGAAAATCCAGACTATTCATGGCAATCTAAAGTTGCCATTTGGGGGAAGACCTCCCACAGATAAAAGGTTAGGGAGAGAAGGCCTCATCTTTGTCACATTAACTTTTCGGAAGATGGAGAAAGTAAGCAAGCACAGTTATGGAACAGGCTAAGTGTGAGTCATACACTGGCTTCTTCAAGTATACTCCATACTTGGTTTCATATGGATTCCAGAGAAGGAAAAATAATAGAAATAGGGGTGGGGGTGACCACCTCCAATTAGTGGGACATGAGAAATAGCTGGATGTTTCTACCCCAATAAGAAATACGATGCTTGAGTATTGGGAGTTAGGAGGTGCAAGTTCAAGTGACTTGATGACTATAGCCGAGAGGAGAGCTGGTGCCCACCAAAACATTTTGTGTCCCCGTTGCTCACAGCGATTTTCAGGACTGAAAGGTCTACCTCTAGGCAGCCTAGAGGTAGGCTGAGAGAATGCCTAACACCTTGCATACCAGCTTTTTCCACAGCATTCCCAAAACTGGCTTGCCCTTGACCTCCAAGGCCCTAGGGGCAAACCCAGATGGTGTTTCCCCTTAAACTAGGGCCAGTCTCTTCTGGGATTTGTTTTCTGTTTTTATTTTGGTTTTGGTTTCTGTGAATAGTGTGGCCCATCGCTGGGATCCATAGCTCTTGGGCCTCCTGCCCTGGAACTCAGCCACAGGAGCCAATCTCTCCAAAAACTCAAAATCAAGTGACCTGTCCTAATGCTTGCAGAGTGAGGGCAATGAGTGCAGGTGGCACTTCTAAGTCTCAGAGCCTGAATTCTCTGGGAGGAGCCACAAAGGAAGGTGAAACATCCGGGAAGGAAATGGCGGTGTTCCACTGGGTTCCTCAGAGCTGCTGCGACAAGTTGGGCTTTTCAAGTGCCTGCGCATCAGTCTCTAAATCACGTAGCACTCAGGAACCTGGGGGGCAAGACTGACCCTGCCCACAAGTTGCAGGCCACTGGCAGAAGGCAAAAAAAAAATTAAAAAGAAGAAAAAGGCGATATTATCAAGATTTCTGGTATCCAAGGCCCCAAAGTGAGCCACGATGGACTTTTCAGGACGGAGCTACAGGATTCCTCTTTAGATTTTATCTAACAAGGTGATATCAAAGTATATAAATAAGGCAGAACCCGGACTGGTTGCACCATTAATCCCTAAAGTGAGGGAACTAAAGTTTGGGGTCTTCATGCCGCATTTCAGGCTGTGCACAGGGTGACACGTGGCCCTGGAGGGTGGCGGGGCGCCCTCGGGGTTTCCCTTCTAGCTTCCCGCAGGACGGTGCAGCGCAGGGGCAAGGTGAAGAGCCCTACCTACACTGGCCTTCAGCGCGCAGCTCTCCACCTGGTCCGCACTGGTCTGTGGGCTCTGGAAAGTCCCTTAAGTAGCAGAGGACACGGAGACTCTGCGGCCAGATCAAGGGCGCACAGGCTCATTTTCCGTGCGGGTTGGAACCCCGCACTGGCGCAAGAACCCCGGGTGAGAGCGAGAGGGAATCGGGCGCAGACAGGAACTGACTTACATGCCCGCAGCTGGCTGTCGCTGCCTCCGTGCCGTCCAGATGTCCCTGCGCACCGCCGCGACCCGCAAAGGCAACCGGGCTTTGCTAAGTTTGGCCTCGCACCTCCAGAGAAGAGGCGCGAACCCGCAAAGGGAAGGACCGCGCGGTTCCTAGAGAGGGGTCCCCCTGGACGTGGGCAGAGTAACGCAAGGACTTCGGCTCCCGAAGTTAACATTTAAAGCACCCACGCCAAAATCACAACAACTGCTAGAAACCTCAAATTCTCGCTTCGAGAGTCTCCTTCCACCAGCCAAGCGGACACTTCAGAACCACATGACTTCATCTTCAGGTCGCTAACTTCTCTCGGGAAGAGCTGTCTAGCTACCATACAGAAAAGATCAATGCAAATGTCCTTACTTCCAAAACGCGGCGAGTGGGAACTTTTGCTGAAACGAAGAATTAGTGAAAGAGTATTTTTTAAAAAAAAAAAAAAACAGCAAAAGGGAAGAAAGTTGAAAACTTTAATGACAGCATGGAGAAAAGTTTTAGCCACTGGTTTCCTTCAGCAGGGATAACAAGCATGCCAACGCTCCATCGCACTTCATTTCAGTTTGGTGTAACCAAATAACCCGAACTCCCCAATAACAGTGCCCTTGGGACTCTGCCTCAAGAGGTGGGAACTCGCGTTCCAAACAACAAAAGCCAAACGTCAACTGCGAATAATGCTCTGCGTCTAGAAGACGTCATTTTTGCAAAAGGACCAGGCACTGTCCCTCGACTTTAAGTGGACGGAGAACAGCATTACATTTCACCTGAGCCTGCGCCTCATCCTGGTGGGAAGACCACAGAGGCAGCGACGGTCGCAGAGCAGCACCTTCACAAAGGAGGCGGGGGAAAGTGGTAAAAATGCATGAACTTTTTTCAAAGAAAAATAAAGATAAATCAAAAATAAGTTCTACTGATATGTCTTTCCTGGCTAAGGAAAGTTCATGTTAAATGTGCGTCTGCTGTCTAAGGCGCAAAGCCCGGGGTAGGGGAGTGCATGGCTGGAATCTGCATGCTGATAAGAGAAGGCTGATGTACTTACAGTGACAGAGGGCAGGCTGCGGGAGAAAAGCTGTTTGTGTTAGCCTGCGAGTTACCCAGGGCTGCAGTGAGAGCAGAAGGGAGGAGTGGGAGTGCCAGTCTGCGTACACCTTCACCGCGTCTCATTACATCTGCCAGCCTCTCTCTCCCTCTCTTTCATTTCCACATTCCCTTTGTTCCTGGAAAAAAAAAATCTACACGTCACATCAGAGTCCCCAGATGCAGTCTACACCAAAGAAAAAAATGAATAATTCAATCAAACTGTGCATAGTCTCTAAGGCAATAAATCTATTGCACTTAAAGAAATGAAGGGTAATTACCACGGAATTAGAATAAGGCCAAAGACCCGAGATGTTGTTGAGTCTCTGGGTAAACTCCCCGGTCAAATAAAGTTTCATTTATTGAATCCTTTTGACATCTCAAATGAAAAGTCAGGGAAAGATTTCTAACTTATTTTATAAGGATATTCACTTCTTTTTAAACACATTTTAGAAAGGGGTAAGAAGAAGGGGGGCGAGGGAGCTTAGGGAATATTACCCTGATCCAAAGGCTCCCAAAGGAATCAGCATAGAGTGGGCACAGGCAGGAACCAAGACAACGTGTCCAAGGAGCCTGTCCGGGTCCATTCCCCACCCCACCCCCACCCTTCACCCTGCCCGCCCCTCTCCACCCCCCTCCACTGCTCTTTAATCAGCTGAGGATCGCCCTCCACTCGCACCCACCACCGCAGTTCCGCGCGAGGGAAACTGGAATGTGAGAACTTACCTGCAGCACCAAGACCCATGAGAAATCGCGCTTCCCTGCCACCAACACCCATGCCATCCCCATCACCCTTCCAAAGTCCTGTAACCATCTACTTCTTCCATCTGCCTAAGGGAAACTGTAACCGGGACCCCCCGCCCCCGCCTCACTGAATGGAAACTGTGTACTGTACCGACTTCTGGATTCGCCCTGGGTTGAGTTTAGGGAATGTCTGGAAAGAAAAAAAGGGGAGGAAGAAAAGGAGGGTGGGCAGCTCAAGCCTTGCCCAAGTTAGTCAGAAGGCTGTGTTAGGCAGGAAAGAGCCTACAGGAGAAACAGCTGGGATGCAGACGGGTTATGGAAATCTCAGTTCTAGGAACCGTGCCCTTTCATCCGGAGGTAAGAATGTGTGATTGTCGCACGTTTATTCTTTCGCTGTCTGTGTGTCTCTCTTCCCCAGCCCCAATGACCCCCCCCTCCCACTCGGGTCAGCTAGCATGCACCCCGGAGAAGGCACAGCAAGAGGGCTCTATTTTCCAGGTCTCTCCAGTTATCAATTGTGGGTGTCACTGAAACGCGATTAGCAAATTTTCCACCGCTGCCAGCAGCCACCAGACACCGGCCCTCTGCTGGTTGCGCATTGGCCGCAGCATCTCGGGCTGCAGAGCGTCCGAAACCCCAGCCCTGGGGGGGACGCAGGCTGAGGGTTCAGGTGATGCGGGGGGGGGGGGGGAGAGAGGCCAGAGGAGGGACGCGGCGTCCCAAAGGGTTCCGTTGACTGTATTCACCCCATCACCATCTCCCGCGCTTGGACACACACACACACACACACACACACGCACGCACGCACGCACGCACGCACACACACTGCCATTCTGACCGAACTCTTCAGCTGAACTCAAGTCCTTTAACAGTCAATTCAGCCGGTTTGAGACCAGCGGGAAAACTAGGATGATACGTGGAGGGTGCCAACCTGCAACTGGGCCGAGCTTTGTTTACGTGCCTAAGTCGCCACCTTGAGGTCGAGCGGAAGACTGCGCCTGGCTCCCGCCGCCCAGAGCTGCCTGCTAACACCGGCCCCGCAGCCTCGGCGACAGCCGGGACCGCTTTAAAGCGGGGCGCCCCGCGAGCGGAAGGGGCCGCCAGGTACCGCCTACCCTCCAAGAACCGGACTGAGAAGAGTGAGGACTAAAACTGCAGGCTCACTGAAACCCATACCCGGAGCATAGCGAAGGTGCACTCTCCCAGCAAAGTACAAAGCTTCGGACTAAAGAGTCTGTAGCTCTAGGGCAGGCGCTGCTGCCCCGAAACTTCAAGCAACAACTCCCAGGGCACTGGCGGAGGATGGAGGCAGCTTCCTAGGGGCTTGGCATCTGCTCCGGTCCTGGCCTAGGACCGAGCTCCCTTTTGCAGCGACCTCAGCTCAGCACGGACTCCGCACCGCACTCCCGGGGCTCCTCTCCCGCTAGCTCGCCACTCTCGGGACGGGAGACAAAGGGACTCAGGGGCGCGGCCAGACCCGAAGTCACTAGCGATGGGATGGGGGCGGGTGGCGGGGGGGAGTCAGGGCGGTAAGCTCCCTGACGAGAACTGCGCTTAAGCGAGGGACGCCTTGGCAACTCTGCCGCCTGGACACTGTCTATAGTCGCCCATTTCTCAGAAAATCCGTCCTTATCATGCTCTAACAATGGATTCCGTAAAATAATAATGATTGTTAATTATATCAGAGATTTTCAACTTTCCCACCCCTACCGCTATAGAAACACTTTTTCACACACTGTTCTTTTTGCTTGCACGGCTTGCATTCTAAGAATACCAGGCTTAAGAATCCCCTAGCTAAAACCTGAAATAACTTGTGTTTGTTCTTTGTTGTGCCTGGACACTGCCTCCAAGGCTTGGGGAAGTCCACAAGGCCACTCCAAGTCCATCCTCCTCCATGAACAGGGCCCCTTCACTCCGGGAAGAGTGCTGTTCAGTCATTTCCCTGTTACTTGGGTGCACAGACATTGTTTAAAGCTAATGCTTTACAAAAGAAGAATTGTATTTATCTCAAGAAAAAGGACACTCAGAAACTATTTTGTGTAATGTGAGGCCATGAATCAATCACCTCTTACTGACTCCAGCAGGGGTCTTTCAGTATTTTAGTCAGCATAATAATTATTACTATTAATGAAATAAATTAAAATTTAAAAGGAGAACCACAGCAACCCAGTGCTAATAATGGACAACAGAAATGTCTTTTCAAAAAAGAGAAGCAACAGGCCCCCAAACCAGACCTTACTCCTGTTTGATGCCACCCACATTAACATTGGATTGCTCCTCGCTGATGTGGAAAGCTAAGTGCTATTGAGTACCGTATTGAATTTTCCCAGGGAACCCTAATTATAGAAACACCTGTGTTAAGTAATGTTATTCTAATCCACTGTGAAAACCTAAGTATGTAATAGCCCTCAAATCATCTCATTTCTTACTTGCAGCGGGGTGGGCCAACCTAATGGAAGAACATTAGACTCATACAGTGCCCCCAAGAACCTAATCTGGGGAGGAGGGGGCAAGCTTGGTTTTATCAGACCTGATCCTGGCAGCTCATTTTCTCTTAAATAGAAGGATATACACTTGAAGCTTAACGTAACTGACAGAAACTAAGCCTGAGTAGAAACCTCATTTAAAGAAAATCAAACCAAAGACCAATGACTAAAAAACTGGAACACATGGCAAATGGCACATGTACAGTCAAGCACCAATTCCATGATCTTTACATCAAAATCCTAACAACCTGGGAGAAGTTCTCATTATTCTAAATATATACTTCACTTTGCTATAAATAGATTATCAATGGCGAAATATAATGAAATAAAACCACTGTGGTAGAAAACAGAAAATTATAAACCTATACCAATTCCTTCCAAAAATACACATCAGACCTAATATTTTAAAATGCCAGACCCTGCCCTAGCCAGTTTGGCTTGGTGGATAGAGCGTCGGCCTTCGGACTGAAGGGTCCCAGGTTCGATTCAGGTCAAGGGCATGTACCTTGGTTGAGGGCACATCCCCAGTAGGGAGGGTGGAGGGGGCAGCTGATCGATGTTTCTAATTCTCTATCCCTCTACCTTCCTCTCTGTAAAAAATCAATAAAATATATATTTTTTTAAAAATGCCAGACCCTAATACTTTTGAAATGCTATCTGAAAGAAAATGATGTATTAATGAAATGATTGCTTTATAACTTAAGGCTGCCAAAACTAATGCCACTAAAAGATCTAGTTGAAAAGTGAAATGTTTATCACTCATCCAAATGTTTGTCTTACAATGATATATAGAATTATATTTCTAAAAGTGATCTAGATAATTACATAGGTAAGCATGTTTATCAAAAAAAAAAAACACTGAAAGAAAAATATGATAGAGTGATAGGAAAATTCAACCACAAAAATAAACTTTATTCACTAAAATTCAAAGTATCTCATGGGATAGATTCCTTCTGAAATATCATGTTACTTTTTCACCATCAAGTAATATTGTTAAAGCATTTGCATTCTTTCATATCTGCTTCTCTGTGTTTAAAGAAACACTGATTTTAAAATCTGAGGTTTATAACCCACTAAGATGACTACCATTTCATTTATTATACATTTTAGCCACACCAGAAACATTTGATAAATCATATAGATCCATTTCAGTGCCTAATAAAAGACAAGGGATACAAAAATAATACTGTAAAACTGTTCACTGATAAATATCAAATAATAAAACAATAATTTACTAATATTACTAGTCTTTAAAAATTTGATGATTTACCTCAGAAATTTTATGCTTTATATATTGTGTTAACATTGTTTTAAAAACAGTTTGATTAAATTATCTAATTTTAAAATCTGTTACTTAAAATTTTTTCTCCCAAATCTCAAATTGCTATTTTTAAAATTTCTAAATAGAGGATTTCTTTTGTTTGTATGTGTTTTTAAATATCACAGTTATGTTAAAAACTTTTGCTTGTTTCCCACCTTTTTTATTCACATATAAGTATTTACTGAGTGCCTAATATGTGCAAAGCAAATAATTAAGTGTGTTAATTAGGGATCCATCTTTTACACTATTATGATTTAATAAATATTAACTAAAAACCTATTGCATATATAATGAAAATTAATATTTTAAAGTTATTGCAACAGATCCTTTTAATTTAGGATGCAATGTATTATTGCAAAAGCCTTCTTAATATATCGCTGCCAGAAATAGTTCATTGACATTAATGACTTGATTATTGGAACAGAAAAAGCCTGAAGAAGTAAAGCCTTTATTTCCTAAAAAAAATATGGCAAAAGATTTTGAGTTTTAAATTAATTGTTTTTTTGCTAACAAATACCATTTTCCTTATATTTTCTATCATTGTACATTTCAATAGGAAATATGTCCAAGAAAACCCTGAAAATGATTTAAAAAGGGACATTATGTTTAACTCTATATTTAATCATGCATCTTTTTTAGGTATAATATAGCCTCTGTTGCTAATAATCTCAATTAATTACTACAAAGCAATGTCCTCAAAGTATCTATTAAAAAATTATAATCCTAAAAGTAATATTTAGAAAATAAATGAGGACAGTATGTGTGTATTTTTAAATGATAAAAAATAATCTAAAGACATGTACAACTTATTCTTCTTGATAGGATTAAGGGGACTCCAAAGAAGCATTTAAATCCCCAGTTTTCCTAACAATTAGCAATGAAAAACAGATGTTTACAAAGCTGTTTCATACACTGTCTTAAAAGATGATAAGAGATGGTTTGTGGGTAGTAAAAAGGAAGAGCCAGTTAAATGTTTGCCGGGTGTATATTTAAAAAGCATTTTCATTGGCTTAGTTATTGTTAATAGTGAAAGAAAACATTTTGTGCTGCACATACTGTAGGACTATGACTATAAAAAACTGCCATCATAAAGTCCTCAAAAACTCTTAAGATGTAATTTACAAAGATAATAATAACACGGAATTATTTCACTTCACTGAATGCTACCCATTTGCATACCAGGACTGTGTACAATACAATCATAATGCACATTCATAATAACAAGGACTTCTTAACACTATAACAACAGCGTAAGATCTGTGCAATAGACAATCTATTCTACCAAGTTTACTTATTTGGTGTGACAGTATAGTCTGAGCTAGCCAGGTGTTAGCTGTCTACACAACTGAAGACCAACCACATTAACTACTAAATTACCATTATGAGAAAATATAATGATAAAATTGCAAATCATGTGACCCTGCGAGGCAACAACAGTATTATCTAGTAGTACCTATCTAGTATTATATTGGAAAATGTCAAATAAATATTTTTAAAGTTGTATTTCACTGGCCTATACTACAAAAGAAACCACTTAAAAACATAACTTATGTTTAATTATTTTTGATATTATTATTTCTTGAACCATAAATCATGCTAAGCATTTTTAAAATGTTTAGTTATTAAATATTAGTTTGAATGCTTTTATTTTCTGAAAATGAATCTAATAATGAATCTTCATGAAGCATTTATCTCCTGCCTACCTTTTATTAACTATGTATTGGTGTCCACTACAGATATTAGACAAATTCTAAGTTTGTTTATTGTCATGTTTCTTGTTCTTAGCAGAAAATACATCCTAGTAAGAACAGAAATGCAGTATTTATATTGCCCAGATGAATTATTTTCTAAATTTACTCCTGATATTTTTATATTAGTCAAAATGGAAAAGATATTTTTGAAACAAAGAGAAGAGAAAGGCACAATATTGCAACGAGTATAATATGTAACTGTACCTAGATTGGCACAAACTGAGCAAAAATATCTAATTAGGAAAAATTCCTGAATATATTAAAACATTTACATTTTTTAAATTAAAATTATGTTTAATATGAAAAATGCAACAGAAGATAATTACTTGTCCTTAAATTTTTATTAAATATTCAATAATGCATAGGCACTTATTTATGTGAATATTATTATTGAAATTGAACATATTTTACTGTGAAGCTTCAATTATCTCCCAGATTATAACAAAGTATGAAAAATATTCATGTAGTTGACTTCATTTGATTAAAAACGTTTTTAAAATATAAGTTGATTATTTTTATGAACATTACAATTTATATGAGGAGCATGACACTAAAATACAAGGAACTGCCTTAAACCAGTTATATTTTGGTCTTTGGCATTATGTTAGTTAGAAGATTGTTCAAATTAACAGACTTCTATTATCCTACCTTACAACTCAAGTTTAATATGTTATATAAGAAGGAGAAATCTATGAAATAACTTCAGTTTTCAAAATCAACACCAATAGGAAATCTCTTATACATTTTAAGTTTTATGAGTGAGATTACAATGTTTTTTTGCCCCCATTCTCTTTTTAAAATAATTTTTAAAATAACATTTTATCCACTAATGTTTAAGAAATAATTTTGCAAAGGCAATTAGAGATTTAATTTTATCACTGATATTTTCTTATGAACATACATTATCTGTTTGGATGTGATGATAAAAATTGCAAGGACTTCCTGGGTGACAGGAAGTAGAATATACTATAATCATCAGCAGTGGAAAACTCTTTAAGTAAAAGGTGTACTCAAGGTTTTCACCAAAATCAAATAATTATATTTAATATCAACAAAACTGTATGTGCGGGGGATAATCCAATGTAGTTGTTTTGCTTTTAACTTTTAATCCTTTAACCCAGAATTTTAGCAATTTTGTAACTTTTCCAAATATAGAAATGTAAAAATTAAGCACCAACACACCTTTCCTGAAATAGGGCCACATAGATCTAATCTGGGAGTCTGTGTATAGGATGTGCTTATTTTATTTAAATTTATTAACCTTTTTGCCATAATTTTATTTGAGCCACTTTAGGTATGACTATCACAATTTTGTAGACTTGTTCTTATTTTTAATATAATTTCCACTGTTTTATAAATTACTTCTGCATAATTATTTAAAATACTATTTCTCTTTTATAATTTGACAAATCTGAGTACCTGAAATGTGAACTTTTTCATTCTGCTTTCATCTGTGTGCCTATATTTGGAAAAGCATGCAATCTAATTTATTTCTATTTGTAATTAGTATTTCATATACAAGGTTATACATAAAACAGCTAATATTCTACTGCTCTATAGTTACACAATGAGTACTCATATACTACTTATAACTATTTTTGTGGTGCCCTTAAGTAAACTGAAAATTCTAAAATGAGCTAGGAGCATTTTATCCAAACAATATCCCAATGTGCAACACATGTGTGCTAAGATCTAAGCTAGGTAAAAAGAATTGTGATACCTAGATTCCATGCCCATACAGTTCACAATCACCACATCATTCCAATAGATGCATTAAAAGATGCATCAGACACATTAAAATGAAGAGTCATTCAAATGCCACAAAACACAGTCCACAAGTAGTAGGAGTATCATCTTAGTTTTCCAGAGGTTATAGTGTTGTACATAAAGATGACTTAAAGTATTGGATTGTCTTAATATTACAATTTTGTTTCTCCTTGACTATGTATACAAGCGACTAGCATATAGTTTAATAATCAGCTTCTAAAATAACTTATAGAAATCATTCAACTGCAGAATTTATTTTTGATTGCCAAGTTTATAGTATCCTTAACACATCGATCAATAACCCTGCATTTTAAGTTATTT
Organism: Murina feae; assembly: GCA_004026665.1. Taxonomy (NCBI): domain Eukaryota; kingdom Metazoa; phylum Chordata; class Mammalia; order Chiroptera; family Vespertilionidae; genus Murina; species Murina feae. Next base: position 1,711 of record PVJC01007239.1, on the reverse strand, counting down.
CTACCTCCTAAGTACTACTTCTACAATTAGTATTGAGAAAATTAAAGCATCTTATAGCAGACATCCTAATAATGCCTGTACACAGAGATTCCCATGAAATTCAGAATAAAGAAATCTTGATATTTCTCTTAAAGCTCGTGTGATTTATGTCATTGATTTTTTTCTTTTTGTCCAGGATCTGATTTCTTTTAGGCCTTGAGAATATACATATCTTCACTTATTTATGAAAATCACTGAAAGTATTTCTTTGCTATTTAACTGCATATTTTTAACTAATGTGCTTAGTATATTTCAAACTTTGTATATAAACTGCTTTTTAATTTAAAAATTATTTCAGACATTAACTATTGTCTTCTTGTTTTGGCAGAAGAGTATTTAATTCTTAAATAACATCTCTCCCATCCTCCCAATAAAATCACATAACAACTCTTGTCTAAATCAAGTCAATGCTTACATTATGACACAAAGTCAATTTTGTTCATAGCTGAGCCAAGTAGTTCACTACAAATACGTGTCATTTATTTTATAACATTTTTGTTTCTCTCTATTAAACCATAGTTTATAATAATTTACTTAGTTTTTATGGACCTATTATCACTTTTTTCACGTTTTTGCCTATCAGTATTATTTTTCAAATTGTCAAATATATAATAAAAAATTTTTCTTGGAAACTGTGAAGGTTAATTTTATATGTTGGCTTCACTAGAACAACATGCCCAGATAGTTGGGTAAAACATTATTCTGGATGTTTCTGGTGTTTTGGGATAAGCCCAGCCAGTGTGGCTCAGTGTTTGAGCATTGACCTATGAACCAGGTCACAGTTCAATTCTAGTTGAGGCAATGCTTGGTTTTGGGCTCAGTCTCCAGCACAGGGAATGCAGGATGCAGCCAATCAATTATTCTCTCTCATGACTGATGTTTCTCTTTCTTTCTCCCTTTTCTTCCTCTCTAAAAATCAATAAAAACATATTTTTAAAAAAGACTGACATTTAAATTGGTGCATTTCGAGTAAAGCAAATTACCCTCCATAATGAAGACCTGAATAGAACAAAAGGACCAACTCTCCTCAGAGTAAGATTGGATTCTCCAGTAGACAGCCTTCAGATTTGAACTGAAACATCAGCCATTCTGAGTCTCCAACCTGCTGGCCAACTCTGCAGCTCTTACACATCCCATTGGTTCTGTTTCTCTGGTGAACCCTAATGTAGATATCCTGTCTTTGAAATTCTGATTGTTCTCTATGCCTTTACATAACGGGCATCCTGGTATTTGCCTTTATGCTTGCTTGTGTTAGATCCCATATCTTTCTTTTTCCTGTTTTACTTAACTCATTTTATTGGAACACATTCTCTAGTAACTTCTTTAACAGAAAGGGTGCATAAGAAGCCCAGCTGGTATGGTTCAGTGGTTGAGCATCAACCCAGGCACCAATAGGTTGCTAGTTTGATGGGTTTCAGACTTGATCCTCAGTAGGGGGCATGCAGGAGGTAGCTGATCAATGGTGTTTCTCTCTCATCTAGGTTTCTATCTTTCTATCCTTCTCCCTTCCTCTCTAAATATCAATAAAGGGGAAAACTATTTTTAAAGGATGCATAAGTAAATTTTAGTTGTTGCATATCTGAAAATTTATCTCTCTCATGATATTCACTTGATAGTTTGGGTATAGAATTCTAGGTTGAAATCATTTCCCTTCAAAAAATTTTGAGCATTG
>PVJC01007238.1:0-52143 GCA_004026665.1 Murina feae | reverse complement strand
GCCAGCTCCCGGCCTTGTGGCTGCTCACTGCTGTCTGGAACCACCGTGGGCACGATTGCACTATTGCCAGCCCCAGCCGAGGGTCGGGCGTCTCTCACCCAAGGCTGCCCAGAACCAACCACTGGCGCGATCGCTCTATTCCCAGGCCCAGGCTGCAGGGCCGGGGCCTGGGCAGCCAGCTCCCGGCCCTGCTGCCAACCGCCACTGCCCTGAATCGACTTCCAGGGCACACACAGGCGGAGGCCAGGCCTCCACCTGTGCGTGGGCCAGTGCGATCTCTCTATTCCCAGCCCCATCTCTCTATTGCCAGCCCCAGCCACAGAACCGGGGGCCTGGGAGGCCGCCCGGCCCTGCAGCCACCGCCACTGTCCGGAACCGACCACCAGAGCACGCAAGGGCGGAGGACAGGCCTCCGCCCTTGCGTGCTCTGGCACGATTGCTCCATTGCCAGCCCGGGCCTCTGCCATCTTGGCTGGGCTGATTTGCATACCATTGTTCTGATTGGCTGTTGGGCGTCCCAAAGAAACGGTTAATTTTACTATTTTGCTTTTATTAGTTTAGACTAGAGGCTCAGTGCACAAATTCGTGCACCAGTGGGGTCCCTCAGCCTGGCCTGTGGGATTGGGCCAAAACTGGCTCACCACCATCCCTGAGGAGTCCTGGATTTTGAGAGGGTAGGCCGAGGGACCCCACTGGTGCATGATTGGGGCCGGGGAGGGACATGGGAGGTTGGCCAGCCAGGGAGGGACCACAGGAAGGCTTCAGGGCATGTCCATTCCATCTCACTCAGTCCTGATAGGCTGAACCCCAGCAGCAAGCTCACTTGTTGGAGTGTCTGCCCCTTGGTGGTCAGGGCATGAACTAGTCGCTATCTGTCCCCAGTGGTTAGTGCATGTCATAGCAAGCAGTTGAGCAGCTTTAGGATATCATTAGCATATTACACTTTGATTGGTTGAATGGATGACTGGACACTTAGCATATTAGGCTTTTATTATATAAGATGCTCCCTTGCTCTTTCTTGCATACTTAAGAATTTTGGCAAGCTATGTAGTTTATTTGTTGTGCAAGCAACTGAGGAAAGTGTGAAAATTATTTTGTTTTATTTTCTGGATATTTTGTTTTCTTTTTCTGGATAATTTAAGAAGTTATTTGGGTTGGAAGGATAAGAAGATACTCTATGAGTGAAGCACAAGAATAGTCAATTTTAGGAGATTCTATTTGCTTGTTAGCTTTTTGAGCTTGTCAGGTAGATAAGCAAATCTGGAGGAATTGCTTTTGATTTACATTTTCCATTATTTTTGGCCCACCCTAAGTGGGGAGGCAGATGGTAGTAGAGTCTAGTACCTCTTTCTACCCCTTTGATGGCTGGGTTTCTGTTTCATGTTAAAGAATACTGTGTGTGATTGTCCTGAGGCATATCTTTTTGTATTTTTTAGCTTTTCTTAATGTAATTTCACACCAAACATTGTCGTGAATAGTACAAAGAACTAACTTCAGAGTCCTTTTCCCAGATTCACTAATTGTTAACATTTTGCTCCATTTGCTTTATCACTTACGTGTTCTCTCTCTCATATATATAAACAACTTTATTGAGATGTAATTAACATACTATTTAACTTACTTACTTAAAGTGTACACTTCAGTGGTTTTTATTATACTTCCAGAGTTGTGCAGTCATCACTATAATCAATTTTTGAATATAGTCACGGTCTCCAAAACCCATACTCCCCATTTCTTCCAATTCCTTAACCTCCAGTCCTAGTCAACCACTAATTTCCTTTTGATCTTTATAGATTTGCCTGTTCTGGATATTTCATAAAAATGCATGATTTTAAGGTTCATTAATGTTACTAGAGGCCCGATGCACGAAATTTGTGCAAGGGGCTTGGCCTTGCGGCCACGGCTTCATCCGGAAGGTTGTTAGGCTGTCTGGTCTAATGAGCATATTGTGCTTTTATTATTATAGATAGCTTGTAGCATGTATTTCTTTTTGTGGCTGAATAATATTTCAATGTATGACTATACCACATTTTATTTACTCATCAATTGCTGGACCTTTGGGTTGTTTATACTTTTTTATAATAATGAATAATGTTGCTGTGAATATTTGTGTACCTGCTTTTGTGTGGACATATGTTTTCATTTCTCTTGGAGTGGAATTGCTAGGTCATATGGCAACTCTATGCTTAACCTTTTGAGAAGTTACCAGACTGTTTTTCAAAACAGCTGCATCAGTTTACATCCCCACTAGCAGTATAGAAAGGTTCCACTTTTTCCACATCCTTACCAATACTTTTTTGAATATACTAGTAGATATCCTAGTGGGTTTGAAGTGGTGTCTTGTTGTGGGTGTGTTTTTTTCCAAAGTATAAGAGAAAGTTTATTTAGAAAGGTAGTAGAAGTGAGCCTGCTGGGCTGCATAGGCTCAGGACACAAGTTACAGAGGCTGAAGAAGGGCCCTTGGAACTTAGAGAGAAAGGCAAAGGTAATACGTGTGTGTGTGTGTGTGTGTGTGTGTGTGTGTGTAGGGGAGTGAGGGGGAAGAAAGGGGAAAAGGAAAGGCCTCATTGTGGTTTTGATTTGCATAACCTTGATGGGTAAGGATAACTTACTTAAAAGAAAAAAAAAGGCTGTTTCTTCCCAGAGATGAGTATCTATAAAAAGTTTGATGAGCCAGTTTCAAACAAGAAAGTCATTATGAGCTAAACTTAATTTTTATTTTCCTCTACCGGTCTAGTCAGTTCTGTGTACATCCTCTCACAGTCACATCTCTGCTTTAAGGCCTAGACTCTTTTCTAGGTGAAGTGAAACTCAAATCCTGATAACTTACCTCAGACATTTGTGACAATTTCAGAGATAAAGGTTGCTGAGGGGCAAAGGAAAGGGGAGGCCAGGGAAGAATTTCTAAGTTAGGTGGTATGTTTCCTTTAATAAAGTAGAGCAAGTAAGAAGTCAAGAGAAGAGCCCAACATACAAAAACAATTAGAGAGCAGCCCAAGGCATTTATTTTAAATTTAGTTGGAGAGATTGTATATTCTTAAACATAAGAGAACCTCACTTCACACTCCCTCAGGTAGGGAGGATCACATTTTACTTGAATGACACTGGGGCCCTGATCCTCTCTTCTTAGGAGGAAATACTGAGTCAGTGTTTGATGGTTAAACCAAATTCTTTTAGACTCTGCTCAGCCCTTCCTTCCTTCCTAGATTAAAAATAAAATTTTCTTTGCCTAAGGCCTCCTTTGGCAACACCCATTTCCAGTGCTATAACCTTTCATAATCTTGTTTTTTGGCTAACCCTGGTGGAAGGTGTATTTGAATTTGGCTGGGCTTCTCAATTCCTGTTTTCATGTCCCGGTTTGAATTACTATCAAGCAGTTTTAGAGGTCTCTCAGGAAACCTAGGTACACATTAGGGTACCTATACTTGATCTGTTTTAGGTTCCTGTTGGATAGGTCATAGGATCCAGTAGAAGAGAAAGCCTTGCCTTTTAGAAGTTGATCACTTATTTATATATATTACTAGTGGCCTGGTGCATGAAATTTGTGCACATTAAAAGGGAATTAATTAGAGGAAATATTTTAATATTGCTGTTCGCTCTTTCTCTGTAGTAGAAGTGTCAGGGATGAAAGAAAATTAGTAAAATGTATATAAAAATCTCCCTCCTGTCAGAGTCTGGGACACGCTGTAGGACCCAGAGTCAAGTCCCCGCCCACCTGCTCGCACCTCGATATTGTGCAAGATCCAGATCCAGACCTGGTTGGCCCTACCCCCGTCGCCCCCTCTGGGCAGGGGGCACAGCCTCAGGTCCCCCGTCAAGCCCTGCTGGTGGGGGGCACAGCCTCAGGTCCCCTGGCCTGGCCTCAGTTTTCCCTGCCCCTTTGTGAGGGCACGAGGGCGCAATGATCATTTGCATATTATCTCTTTATTATATAGGACTAGAGGCCCAGTGCATGAAAATTCATGCCCTGGGGAAGTCCCTTTGCCTGGCCTGCCTCCCTCACAGTCAGGGAGCCCTCAGGGAACATCCTACTGATGGTTTAGGCTCGCTCCCCATAGTCTGGCCTCCCTCTGCGGGAGGTGACTGGGCTGATCTGGGAAAGGTGCCATCCCCATCACCCTGCTGCTGCTGCTGCCACTGCTGGCCACTGTGGCTGTGAGGCCTGAGCCCTGGGCCTTGAAGCCACCAGGGCTCATGGCTGCCTGAGGCCCAGACCTCACAGCACTGTGGCTTTGTCCGGATGGATGTCCACCCTAATTAGCATATTACCCTTTTATTAGTATAGATTGATTTCAGAGAGGAAGGGAGAGGGAGAGAGAGAAGCATCAATAATGAGAGAATCATCAATTGACTGCCTCCTGCACACCCCCTACTGAGGATTGAGCATGAAACCTGGGCATGTGCTCTGACTGGGAATCCAACAGTGACACTCAACCACTGAGCCACACCAGCAGGGCTAGAAGCTGTTCACTTGTTAAAAAATTCAGTGATTACGTACATGGCATCATTGCCAGAATTTTAGATTTGCTTTTCAAAATTATTAAGTGAAGCAGATATTGGTCAAATGTCTGTTTTTCAAATGTTCTGTGATAGCTGATTTTAGTTTAGAGCGTATAGAACCTTGGACTGGATTTGAGTGTCATGGGGGAAAATGAGATTAAGTACCTGCTCTCAAGCTGTTTTAGAGTATGTTTCCAAGGGATCTGGTATAAAACTTCAGGAGGTAAGATGGGAAGAGTTATGGTTTAGACCATCAAGTTTCTCAGATATTATAATTAGGGTATTTGCTTGGTTGTCATCAATGGAATCTGTCATAATGTCCTATTATAGAGAGCCAGGTTAGTAAATTTTTTTGTTCTTTAGTTAGGGCAAAATTTTAGTAGGCCATTTGTGATCTATTATATAGGCTGGACTAACTGGGTTAATCTAAGATTTTCCTGGAGTGCTGAGTCCTAAGCAGGGAGAAGTTAATGTGGAAGTTCCTTCATTCTTTTGTGAGTGTGGGAGTCCCTGACTTCTAAACCATTTCCAGTTGGCAAAACATAATAAGAGGGTGCATTTGTTTATATTGGTCACAGAATCAAAAAATGCCAGAGCTAGAAATCATATAGCTCAGCCACCACTTTTGACAGATGGTAATGATTAATATTTATAAATGACTATATAGTTTTGCAATATACTTTTAAACAGTTGGATTTTTTTCAGCCCTGTACAAATTTTTGTTCAGCATCACCCAGCAAGTTAAAAAGAACTGTTAGAATCCAAGTCTTCTATCTGCTGTCTCACCATTGATGAGATTATTTTAAATTATAGATTTGGGAAAACCAAATCAGTGGCTTAATCATTGAATAGCAGAGTTGTGGCATGGCCTCTTTAATTCAGTCTCCAAACCACATTTCTGTAGAGGAAGGAGCTCTGTCAGGGGAGAAGTTAGGTTACTTGTTTTCTGAATTGTAGTTAAGGCTGGACATTATTTTATGTATATTTTTTTCCTGTTTCCCCACTCTTATCAGTTCTGGGATGTTTTTCTTAGAACAAATACTACATTTTCCGGTGTATGAGACAACTTTTTAACCCAGGGAAATCTCAAAAGTTGGGGGTTGTCAATGGAGCCGGACGGAGACCGGAGATCGCAAGTGTCTCCTGTCGGCTCCTTTTTGTGCCCCATACGGTCTCCGTCCAGACTTTTTAGCCCAGGAAAATCTCAAAAGTTGGGGGTTGTCTTATATGCCCAGTCATCTTATTCGCCGGAAAATACGGTAGTTGTTAGGGCTTTGTTTCTCTAAAGCTCCCTTTTTATGTGTGACTGTTTCAGGATGTTTTATGCTTTTTGTTTGAGGTCTGTTTTCTTCAAGAGAAGAAAAAAAGATTTGCATTTGCTAACCTCAGAAATTCCTCAGGGTAGCTTACAGTTTGCATGTTTTGCGGTTGTAGTTTGGGGGCTGACTGTGACTTCTGGTTTACCAATTTTTATAATGAAACTACGGCCCGGTGCACGAAATTCGTGCACGGGGGTGGGGGGAGTGTCCCTCAGCCCAGCCTGCCCCCTCTCACAGTCTGGAACCCCTCAGTGGATGTCCTATGATGGCCCCAGTCTGCCAGGCGCCTTTTGTGTGTGTGTGTGTGTGTGTGTGTGTGTGTGGCCACTGTGGACCTGCCCCCAGCCGCATCTGAGGCTCGGAGCAGTCCTCCTGTGTGTGTCTACCTGCTGGGGCCTGCCCCCAGGCTTGGAGCAGGCACCCCCTCTATGTTGATCTCTCAGACTCTTGCCTTCCCCTGCATGTTGTTCTCTTTTTGAGCTGTGGCCAGGGCTGGGTGCTGCCTGCCTCCTAAACTTGCCTACTGCCCATCTTCCTCCAGCCACCAGAAAGCAGGGAAAACCCCACCTTGTGGTCAGGCCAGCCTTTTCCTGCTCCCTGATCCCCAGAAGGGACCTGGGGAGCTGCCAAGCAGGCGTCCAGCCCCCAAGAGCTTGCTTTCCCGCTCCCCAGTGCCCCCCAAAGGGCCTGGGGAGCCGCCAAGCAGGCCACTGACTCTTTCCCACTCACCGGTCCCCTGCTGCCTTCCTTTCCCACTCCCCAGTGCCGCCAAGTGGTCTGGGGAGCCACCAAGCAGGACCCCAGCCCCTGCAGCCTTGCTTTCCTGTTCCCCAGTGCCCCCCAAAGGGTCTGGGCAGCCGCCAAGCAGGCCAAGACGCCCCTGCTGCCTCTTTCCCACTCACCGATACCCTGCTGCCTTGCTTTCCCACTCCCCGGTGCCCCACAAAGGGCCTGGGAAGCCGCCAAGCAGGCCCCCGACCCCCACTGCCTCTTTCCCGCTCTCCAGTGCCCAGCAAAGGGCCTGGGGAGCCGCCAAGCAGGCCGAGACCCCTCGCTGCCTCTTTCCCGCTCCCTGGTGCCCCGCAAAGGGCATGAGCAGCCGCCAAGCAGGCTGCCAACCTTGCCGCCTCTTTCCCACTCATGGGTCCTGGGTCCTGTGCTGTTCTGCCCTGCAGCCGCTCTGTGCACTCAGGAGGTCCCTCAGCCCGGCCTGTGCCCTCTCACAGTCTGGGACCCCTCTGGGGATGTCCACCTGCTGGCGTGCTTGACCAGCCTGGGTGAGGGGCTGATGGCTGTGTGCAGGCTGGCCAAGCCCCCCAGGAACGTCCCTCACCCCATTGGGTTGTGGCCAGCGTTGGTGACGGGCTGATTGGCGCTTTCAGGCTTTAAGGCTGCCCACAGCTCCCACTGACCCAATGTCTCAGCAAGGTTGGCTGGACGTAGGTTTCAGGGGTTTATCTTCTATAATTGATGCTGTTCCTTTAAGGCGACGCCCCTACTAACGAAGCCTCCTCTGTGCTTCACCTCCCGCTGTCTATAATGAGACAATATTACTCTCTTAGTGGTTAGGCCAGGTCTGCTATTTCCTTCAGCTCCGGAGGATTCTATGATTGTTATTTTGTTTCAAACGTGTAGTTTGCTTGAGCCAGTTTAAGCAGAGCGGGCAGCAGTTTCACTTTCACTCCTGCTGCAATGGAAGCTGCTGTTTACTCAGGTCTGTGAGTGGCGGCCGCCATCTTGACTGGGCTAATTTGCATACAGTTGCTCTGATTGGCTGGTGGGCGTGGCTTACCCCGTCCCGGAGAAACGGTTAATTTCAATATTATGCTTTTATTAGTTAAGATGATATGGGAAGCAACTTTCAGGATTTTTAAAGGCAGGAAGAGAAAGGAGGAAATGATTTAGAAATAATAATTATACACCACGATTTACAGGCCTACCTCAGAGATACTGCAAGTTTGCTTCCAGATTACCACAATAAAGTAAATCATTTTCTGCTGGTAGAGGATCTTGCCTTCAATTTGAAAAACAACCTCAGTGAAGTATAATAAAGTGAAGTACAGTAAAATGAGGTATGCCTGAATAAATGAGTAAACCCAATTTAGAAAAAACATGCATTTTTGTTATAATGCATTAGAATTACTTTCCAGGATTTGGAAACAGCCTAAATGCCCATCAGTAGATAGTGGATTAGAAAATTATGGTACATCTACACAATGGAATACTCTGCTGCTATAAAAAAGAAAGAATTCTTACCATTTGCAGCAGCATGGATGGAACTGGAGAGCATTATGCTAAGTGAAATGGGCCTGGCAGTGAAAAAAAATGCCACATGGTCTCATTTATGGATAATAAAGAGCATTATAACCTAACTAGGGGCCCGGTGCACAAAAATTTGTGCATTGGGGGAGGGGGTTACCTCGGCCCGGCCTGTGCCCTCTCGCAGTCTGGGACCCCCTGGGGATGTCCACCTGCTGGTGTGCCTGGCCAGCCTGGGTGAGGGGCCAATGTCTGTTTGCAGGCTGGCCAAACTCCCCAGTGGGAACCCTCACCCCAGGGGGTGTGGCAAGCCTGGGTGAGGGGCTGAGGGCAGTTTTCAGCCTGGCCACAGCTCCCACTGACCCTACAGACCATCCGCCTGGGAAGTGATTGGATGGCCGTGGCACATGCAGGGAGGTTTCAGGCCTCCCTGCCTGTGCCCCTGGCCACCCGATGGCCTCCGAGGGCCGGCTGGCTAGTCCCACCCCGAGGCTTCTGCCTGGGAGGCGATGGGGTGGCGGTGCTTCCCCCTGGGAAGGCATTGGCCGGCTCAGGGAGCTGGATGCCTTCCCAGGACGGAGGCTCCCAAGATGGTGGAGGCCGCAGCCCCAGAGAAGCCGCACATGCGGGCTGCGACCTCTGCTATCTTGGCTAGGCTAATTTGCATACAGTCACTCTGATTGGCTGGTGAGTGTGGCTTAGGCGTCCCAAAGAAACGGTTAATTTTAATATTACACTTTTATTAGTTAAGATGAACAAAGACATACAGAGGCAGAGAAGCATTGAACAGACTGTCAAATTACAGCTGGAAGCCCTGACCGGTTTGGCTCAGTGGATAGAGCGTTGGCCTGTGAACTGAAGGGTCCCGGGTTTGATTCCGGTCAGGGGCATGTTCCTTGGTTGTGGGCACATCCCCCGTGAGAGGTGTACAGGAGGCAGCTGATCGATGTTTCTCTCTCATTGATGTTTCTAACTCTCTATCCCTCTTCCTTCCTCTCTGTAGAAGATCAATAAAATATATTTTAAAAAATTACAGCGGGAAGACTGGGGAGTGTTGCGGCGGCGGTGGGGCGGTAAGAGATCAATCAAAGGATCTATATGCATGCATATAAGTATAACCAATGGACACAAGACACTGGTGGGGGAGTGGGGTAAAGGTATGTGCCGGGAGGTGAGGGGTGGGGAAGGCTGGGGGAAGGTAAGTGGGGGGAAAAAAACACATATGTACTATTATTTGTGATACTTTAAACAGGAAAAAAAAAAAAAGAATTACTTTCCAGGAATGTCAAAGGATTTGGTTCTCAGTTGTGTCATCTCTGATGCGCTTTTCTTTCTTTGTTTTTGTAGTTGTAAAATAACGGCCCTCTAATGTGTTAGTCTTATTATAAATTTAGGGATTAAAGATAGTGCTTTACATAGTAGTTGCTTGATAAGATTCGTTGTATTAATTATGAAAAAATCAAGATTACCTAGTAAGATTTTCAAAGAATTGTATATTACCCCCTCTTTTTTATATAAGGTATAATACTTAACTTTTTAGAATAAATAAGCCAAATTTCCACAGCTTTTCAAAGTACTAAGTTAAGAATGTAGGGGTCTGTAGCAGAGAGGAATGGCAAAGATTGTTTTTTCATACTCAAAAAGCTTAGGGCCAGAGTCAGATTTATAGGTAAAATGGTGTGATTGGAAAGGCATTTTGTGCTGCACTTTGATTATTTTATAATTTTTAATTTATACTGGTAAATTTTATAATAGTTCAGATGAGTCTGTACACTTTTTGTTTTTTTTTTTTTTTTTAAATGAATCTTGTTTTAGTTTATTTAAGCATTTCTTTTGACTCAGGATCATAATCTCTCTTTTTTAAAAATATATTTTATTGATTTTTTAGGGAGAGGAATAGAGAGTTAGAAACATCGATGAGAAACATCAATCAGCTGCCTCCTGCACACCTCCTACTGGGGATGTGCCCGCAACCAAGGTACATGCCCTTGACTGGAATCGAACCCGGGACCCTTCAGTCCGCAGGCTGACACTCTATCCACTGAGCCAACCCGGTCAGGGCAGTATCATAATCTCTTATTGAGAACAGTAAGACAAATATATAGTAGTATTTTGCTTAACTTTGAGGTTTTGTTTGTCCCAATAAGTTTTAATCCCTTTTTTTTGCTAAGTAATTACCTAATCTTCTCCCACCTTCATTTTCTCACGTCATCTGTCTGAAACACATTATTTCCCCTGCATTTCTATTGTGTGGAAGGTGATATTTAAGCATTTGCTAGTTTTATCTTCTAGAGGAATGTTTAATGTTTAAGTCAGCTGATCCAGCTCTCTTGGCTGCTTAGCTCAGTTGATTATGAGTGTGGTACATTTAATGAGGCCAAGGTCATTGAGTCCATTTCCATATGGAACATTTAACTTTGTTCTACCCACTTTTGTGCTAGCATCAACTGACCATCCCACTTGCAACTACCTTCTGGGGCATAGAGGACAGGGACATAGGCAAGAAAGTGATGCTAGAGTAGCACTCATTCTTGTTATTTATGGACTAGAGGCCTGGTGCACGAATTTGTGCACCAGTGGGGTCTCTCGGCCTGGCCTGCAGGATTGGGCTGAAACTGGCTCTTCAGCATCCCCCAAGGGTCCTGGATTGGGAGAGGGCGCAGGCCATGCTGAGGGACCCGCCAGTGCACAATCGGGGCTGGGTAGGGATATGGGAGGTTGGCTCCAGGGCGTATCTGGCCTGTCTCACTCAGTGCCGATCTGCTGGACCCCAGCAGCAAGCTAACCTACTGGTGGTCATCTGTTCCCTGGTGGTCAGTGCATATCATAGCGAGTGGTTGAGTGGCTTTAGCATATCATTAGCATATTACACTTTGATTGGTTGAACTGACTGGACACATAGCATATTAGGCTTTTATTATATAGGATGATAATTACATTTCTAGACATGCATTGTTTATTAAATACACTTCAATGTCAGGTCCCAGATGACATTTTTTCTGTTTTATAGATTAGAAAACTGAAGTGCAGAGAATTTATTTATTTATTTATTTATTTATTTATTTTTTAAATATTTTATTGATTTTTTACAGAGAGGAAGGGAGAGAGACAGAAAGTCAGAAACATCAATGAGAGAGACACATCGATCAGCTGCCTCCTGCACACCTCCCACTGGGGATGTGCCCGCAACCAAGGTACATGCCCTTGCCCAGAATCGAACCCGGGACTCTTCAGTCCATAGGCCGACGCTCTAGCCACTGAGCCAAACCGGTTCCGGCAGAAGTGCAGAGAATTTAAATAACCTGACCTAGATCAGTGGTCACCAACCTTTAGGACTTCACAGACCACCAGTGCGTGGGACACTGGTTGGCAATTGCTGCTCCAAAGGTTTCCTTAAACCAGCGGTTGCCTACCTTTCGGACCTCATGGACCACCGGTTGGTGACTGCTGACCTAGATCATATAGCAAGAATGGGAAGCCTGTTTTCTTTGTCTCAAAACCACTACCACATAACTTTCTGTTATTGAAAGACCAGCTTAATGATGGCACATTGTTTGCATAGATGTATGAGATATAGTTGGTGTCCTTGAAGAGCTCATAGTCTTCTGAGGAGTCATACGTGTAAACCAATAACTGCAGAAAAGGATCAGTTTATTAAGAGAGGAGCTCAGTGGTTAAGTGTTGACTCATGAACCAAGAGGTCACCGGTTCAATTCCCATGTCAGGACATATGCAGGTTGTGGGCTTGATCCCCAGTGGGGTCATGCAGGAGGCAGCTGATCGATATTTCTCCCTTATCAATGTTTCTCTCTCTCTGTCCATCTCCCTTTCTCTCAAAAAATCAATTAAAAACATATTAAAAAGGAAAAAAAAGAGGAGCAGATCATGGTTCAGGAGAGGGAAAGAGTTCTGTTCTTCAGCTTTTTAGTTTATGTCTTGCAGTATTTACTATGAAATGCTTAGCTCTGGATGTGATCCTGAACAAAAACAATACTCTATTTATTGATTAATTCAATGCTCATTTAATATGTGTAAAAATACCTATGGGCCTATACATAAATTACAGAATCTGATGGTCGGACCATGTAAGAAATGGTATTTTTCTCTCTCTAAAAATAAAACTGAGTTATAAAGTACATATTTCCCATAGGTAACTTAGAAATTATAGAAAGGTCTGGCCAGTGTTGGTCAGTGGTTGAGTGTCGATCCATGCACCGAGAGATCATGGTTTGGGGCACATGCTGGGCTGTGGGCTTGATCCCCAGTAGGGGGTGTGCAGGAGGCAGCCAATTGATGTTTTTCTCATCTATGTTTCAGTCTCTCCCTCTCTCTAAAATCAGTAAAAACATATTTTAGAAATTATAGAAAGGTACAGAAATAAGTCACTCAAAATTATTTCCAGATTTAAGCAGTTAGCATTTGATGCCTTTATGTAGTACCTTCCAGTTTAAAAACAGTTTTATTGCGGTATACCTTAAATAAAATCGTAAGTATATAGCTTGTCATGTTTGTAACCATCGCCCAGATTATTTTTTTAAATTTTTTATTATATGTGGGTTTATGTGTGTATACTTTTACATGTGAGTCTGTCAGTGATATGTATTGAAAATATATTCTTGTAACCTTTGTGTATTTCATTCTCTATGGAGACTTACTTTTGAGGAACAAAAATTTTTAGTTATAATATTGTCCAGTTTTTCAGTCTTTATGTTTATGTTTAGTGTATTTTGTTTCCTATTTCAAACATCTTTGTTTCCTCTTAAAGGTTTTATTGTTTCATCTCTCACATTTAGACCTGCAATCCTAGAGATGACTTTTAAACACTATGCTACAGCACTACTTTGTACTGCTTGAAAAAAGCTCCCTAACTTCTTTTGTGTGTGAGAGCTGTTTTCAGCACTCTACAGAGTGAAAGAGAAACATTTCCATTGCTCTCACAGCTGGGCCTGAAGTACAACAAGGCTTTTGATATGACCAATACAGTGCTTTTAGTGCAAATTTATTAAAACAAATGCTAGTCTTTGTGTTTTGGTTTAGTATCAATTGGTAAAATTTTAGTGATTAGGAAACTCCGTACAAAAATAATTTTTATTACTATAAAAAGTCTTAAGGTTAAAGAAAAATTTCTTCTGTTAGGGTGTCTTTTTTTCATTTTTTAAATTACATAAAGTATTACAAAGATTAGTACATATATCTCTTTTTTTCCCCCCTGCCCTTCCCCCAGCCTCCCCTACCCCCTGTTACTGAGGGTATCTTGACAGGAGGCTCCCAGATTCTTAAATTTGTGCGCTCTGGGGAAGAAGAGGTTGTTGGGAGGGGGTCCCCTATTATAAGGTTTGGATTGAAATTTGAATTTATGGACATGTCAGTGTTCTGGGTACAGTCATATTTGCTGCTCTGGGCTCTACTTTGGTATGCATTCTGTGAAGCAGATAGTTGTCACTTTCATGCAGCAGAGGCTTCCTTCTTGGGAAGCATTTGGGAATTTCCAGGGCATTTCTGTGTCTTATTTTCCTAGTTATAGATTTGGAGGAGACTCTTGCATGTATGGCTGTTCCTTTGGGAGGAAAAGATCTATTTGTTGAATCCTTGAGTGCTCCATACAGTTATGTCCCACATGGTTTACATATGTTAACTTGCTCAGTCCTCTCTATAGGCTTATGAAATAGGTATTATCACTATGTTACAGATGAGGAAACTGAGATTTACAGAAGAGAGACCTTGAGCAGGTTACTTAAAATTCAACAAAACATGGAACTAGTATTTGAAGCTAGATTTGCCTGTGTTTAAAGTGCTCTCTTCCATTATAGTGTATATACCACAGGATACTAGTATACTGTATGTAGTACCTTCCTGGCTTTATCTGGATGAGAGGCCCTTCAGATTTGTGAGGCCTGTCTCACCTGAAAGATTGACAAGTTTACTCAGATGTGTTCATGAATTCTAGAAGAGGTTAGCTTTGGAAGATAAATTTTTATGTCTCTATAGCATTTAGCAGAGAGCTGTGTACGTAGTGAAATTCAGTTGAGTATGGGATAATGTAGTAATGTAGCAGAATGGCTGAATGTGGGGTAGACAAGTTCTCAATCCTATAGTGGCTGGATGGAGAAAACATCACTCTGACTATATATTTGTAGCTTGGATTTGAGATGTTGGAAGAATTGCTTTGATTAAGTCTTACATGTTTAATAAATATTTGTAGATTGCTATGGTGATGAATTGTGCGGATATTTTCACCTTTAGGGATAATTAAAATTTTTGGCTTGGCATATTTTCTTTTTCTCTATGTAGTAAGATACATCATTTTCAGAATTCTTTAGTCTCATTTTTTTTTCATGTTTTTTTATTTATTTATTGCTTAAAGTATTACAAGTGATAGATAGGTCTCCATTTTTTCCCCTTGCCCTCCCCCCCCCCCCCAACACTTTAGTCTCATTTTGTAATAGATTGGCTAGTTTGGTTTTTGCTGCTGTGGTAAGAACTGTTACAATTAGCCCTAGCTGGTTTGGTTCAGTGGATAGAGCGTCCGCCTGCGGACTGAAGGGTCCTGGGTTCGATTCTGGTCAAGGGCACATGCCCTGGTTGCGGGTTCAGTCCCCAGTAGGGGGCGTGCAGGAGGGAGCTGATGAATGATTCTCTCTCATCATTGATGTTTCTATCTCTCTCTCCCTTCCTTTCTGAAATCTATAATAATAAAAAAGAACTTTTATAATTAGTATCTTTACTTTCTCTAACAGTTTTATGGGTTTGTTTTGAAAAACCTAAAAAGAAAAAAAAAAGCAGAAGAAACTTTAATTTTGCTAAATATTTATTCAAGAAGAGTATTTTATGCTGGGCGGTACTCTAAATGTGGAATCCTAAATAACCACATTTTTTCAAATATCTCCAAGATTGAAATGGCCCCAGAAGCTTCCCTTTCACCCCCCAAACTGTAGGAAAATTGTCTATAAATTGGATATGACAGAATTGAATTAGTTAAGTAGGATGCTCAACTCTGAGATCATTAAGCATTTATACAGGGACATTTAATTCCTTTGAATGAATTCATGTCTCCTGACCCAGACAAATTATAGCCCAGAGTTCTGAAAGAATTTTGGGATGAGATCATTTGCTCTTTGTCAATAACATTTAAGGACTCATGTAATTACCACAAAAAGACATATTTTCAAAATGAGACTGTAAGAGCTTTACGTATTCCTAGTCAAAATCTAGAATGGCTTAAATATATGATATGGGGACTTAGAACAGGAAATGGTAATTATGAAGCATCAGCATGGGCCCACTAAAAGTATGTTAGGTCAGACTAACCACATTTTCTTTATTAAGGGAGTTCACTGGTAGAAGAGGAAAATACTGTCAGCTATCATTTTTGAATTCAGGAATGTTTTGATGGGAATGATTAGGATATACTAGGGGATAAGAGAGAAATTTGAATTGTTTAATGAAGCAGGTGCTGCAAAAGTAGAAGTATAGAAAGGAGATGTGATTTAATAGCAACACTAAAATGTAAGGATTGCCCTGGCTGGTGTGCTCAGTGGTGAGACCATTGGCCTACACACCAAAGGTCTTGGGTTCGATTCCTGGTCAAGGGCACATACCTGGGTTGCAGGTTCGATCCCCAGCCCTATCAGGGTGTGTGCAGGAGGCAGCCGGTTGATGTGCCTCTCACATTGACGTCTGTCTGTCTGTCTGTTCCCCCACTCCCTTCCACTCTAAAAATCAATGGAAAAATATCTTTGATGAGGATTAACCCCCAAAAAGATGATAAAATGTAAGGCTTTTATAGTTGGTCACAAGTTTGATTTATGGCATAAGTGTGATTTAGTTGACGAAAAGTTGTGAATTTTAGCTTGCCTTAATATATATTGTTTAAAAAGAGTGGGTAGTCCTGTTTTAAATTATGCTAGTTAGACCACACCTAGATAGAATACTAATTTCAATACTAGGAGTCAGGGTGTTGAGGGAACTGAAAACCATGTCATATGAATTAAGTTCAAAGGAGCAGATTTGTTTTATGATTAGTAAATGACTCTGACAATAGCTTCCACAGAAGAGTCCCAGAAGAACTTGGAGAAGGAGAAATGGCAGCATTGTTGGAATACCATAGATTTTGATAGCACTCCCTTGAATAATTGTAGGTTGGCTAACAAGCACAGAAGTGTATGAAGGTCATTCTAGGGAGAGAATAGCATCTACAAAAGATGAAGGCATGAAAAAGCATGCTATATTTGAGGAAATACAAGTGAGTTAGTACAGATAATGTATAAAGATGGAGAGAAAGGGTTTGGGGGATAAGAACAGGGAAGTTAGCAGGTGCCTTATATGAAGGTGGAGTAGCTGGACACCATGAGGATAAAAATCTATAATAATAAAAGCATAATATGCTAATTAGACCAGACAGCCGAAAGACTTTCTGGATGTCATTCCGGACGTCCTTCTGCACAAAGCCGCAGCAGTGGGGGCCGAAGTGGTTAGGGGCGATCAGGCAGGCAGGTGAACAGTTAGGGGCGATCAGGCAGGCAGGTGAACAGTTAGGGGCAATCAGGCAGGCAGACGAGTAGTAAGGGGTGATTAGGCAGGCAGCTGAGTGGTTAGGGGCGATCAGGCAGGCAGAGTGGTTAGGGGCAATCAGGCAGGCAGGCAAGTGGTTAGGAGCCAGTGGTCCCGGATTTTGAGAGAGATGTCTGACTGCTGGTTTAGTCATGATTGCCATAAAGATCAGGCCTATAATGGCAGTTGGACATCCCTGGAGGGTTCCTGGATTATGAGAGGGTGCATGCTGGGCTGAGGGACACCCCCTGTCCCCATATATGAATTTCGTGCACCAGGCCTCTAGTGATTTGAATAAGTCTTGATTGTAGTAGGCCTAGAATTGTAGACTTTTTCACTTATTTTCAAGAGCTCTTTCTTCTTTTCTTTCATCAGGTATGTTTTTAAAAAAACCTGAATATTTTTATATGACATGTTAAACTTCGTAAATTTAAGTTATACAGCATGTTACTTTGATACATTTATATATTGTAATATGATTGCCATTGAAGCAATATTTGTCACATTACATCTTTGTACAATGTTATTATCTACTAGAGGCCTGGTGCTTGAAATTCGTGTACTGGTGTGTGTGGGGGGTGTCCCTCAGCCCAGCCTGCACTCTCTGCAATCTGGGACCCCTTGAGGGATGTTTGTCTGCCAGTTTAGGCCCAATCCCTGGCAATCGGACATCTCTCTCACAATCCGGGACTATTGGCTCTCAAATGCTCACCTACCTGCCTGCCTGATTGCCCCTAACTACTTCTGCCTGTCAGCCTGATCACCTCCTAACCAGTCCCCTGCCAGCCTGATCGATGCCTAACCGCTCCCCTGCCGGCCTAATTGCCCCAACTGCCCTTCCCTGCCATCCTGATCGCTTCTAATGCCCTCTGCTGCCAACCTGGTCCCCCCCAACTGCCCTCCCCTGCAGGCCTGGTTTCCCCAACTGCTCTCTCCTGCAGGCCTGATTCTCTCCCTCCCCCCCCAAATCCCCTCCCCTGCAGCCTGGTTGCCCCAATTGCCCTCCCCTGCAGGCCTGGTCTCCCCACAACTGCCCTCCCCTGCTGGCCATCTTGTGACCACATGGAGGTGGCCATCTTTGATCATGTGGGGGAAGCCATCTTGTGTGAGGGTGTGATGGTCAATTTGCATATTAGCTCTTTATTATATAGGATGTTCATTATACTATGCATTAGATCTCTATGACTTATTTACTACTTGTACAAGTTTGTACCCTTGAACACCATCAATCTTACCTCCTTCCCTTCCCTACCTATCCCAGTCCCCTGGTAACCACTTTTTTTTTTAATGATCTGACTTATTTAGGTTTCACAGATAAGTGATAACTTAAAGTACTTGTCTTTCTGTGTCTGACTTACCTTACTTAGCATAACATGCTCATCATGGTCCATCCATATTGTTGCAAATGGCAGGATATCCTTTTACACGGCTGATTAATATTTCATTGTGTTTTCATACCACATCTTTTTTATCCATTCATCTGTCGATGCCATTTTGGTTGTTTTCATATTTTGGCTGTTGTGAATAATGCTGCAGTTAAACATTGGTGTGCATATATTCCTTGAAATCCTGTTTCCTTTGGGTATATACCCAGAAGTGGAATTGCTGAATTGTGTGGTAAATATATTTTAAAAATTTTAAGAATATATTTTTATTGAATTTCAGAGAGGAAGGGAGATGGAGGATAAGCTAATACCATTGATTGGCTGCTTCCTGTACACCCCTCACTGGTGATCAAGCCCGCAATCTGGGCTTGTGCTCTGACTGGAAATCAATCGTGACCTCTTGGTTCATAGGTTGATACTCAACCTCTGAGCCATGCCCATCAGGCTATTTTTAATTTTTGAGGAACCTCCATATTGTTTTTCTATACTGGTTGGACTAATTTATAT
This sequence comes from Murina feae, assembly GCA_004026665.1. Taxonomy (NCBI): domain Eukaryota; kingdom Metazoa; phylum Chordata; class Mammalia; order Chiroptera; family Vespertilionidae; genus Murina; species Murina feae. Next base: position 33,623 of record PVJC01007238.1, on the reverse strand, counting down.
TCCCACCAACAGTGTTCCCTTTTCACCACATCCTTGCCAGCACTTAGATGTTAGCTTAGATGTGTGCCCTGCAGGGTTATTCACATGGGCTGAAAGGGAGGCAGTATCTATACTTGATTTCTTGCTACCAAAGTTCTGTCCTAGCTGTGGTTTGGAGCAGTCTCTGAGGTTAAAACAGTACATTTTAGAATTAGGTACATGAGTTAGACTAGGTTGATGCCTGAAAGATGTCAAGCAGAAGGCAAACTATCAATAAAAGTAATGGCTGTATATACAAGTCTAAACTTATCTCACAAAGAAAATATGTTGAGAAAGTGAACAAATCTGCCTCGAGGGGAAAACATGGCAGTAACAGATGGTTTCTGTTCCTCTTCCATTGAAAAGCCTGATGAGCAGCTTTCCTGCGTCAGTGCCTTAAAAAGGCCTTGTGGCCTGTCCAAGATAGGGGCAGTTCATTGCCTGCGTTCTGGGTATTTGTTTGTGAATGTCTGACTTGTGAGCACCACAGTCAGCTGGTAATGTGGGGCCCAGGTACAGGCAGTTTCCTTCTTCACTTGATACTGCAGGAGCTGTAAATATACTTCAGTTTCATATGTAGAAGAAGTGAATAGAATGTAGTGTCAGACAGTTTTCTGTAGCTACCAAAAAACTCTGCTAGCCTTATTGTGTTTTTAAAAGATGTCTCTATTTAAAAAGTGCTGATAATAATGAAGTAGTCACTCGAAAGTAACAGCAAGATTAATTCTCATTTAGTTAGAAATTGGCCTTTTCTCCTTTTATTAAATGTGTCCCCCCCTCCCCCATCAGATGACAGTAAATAATCTCTGATTTGTACAGGGGTTCAGAAATTATCTGGAAGACAGAGAATTGAAATGCTAGGGCAGCAAATTAGTTGAACACAAAACACAAGTTGGTTCTTCAGCTTGCACTAGAAATAGAAGTGCGACTTGATAGTACTGCTATTCCAATGGACAGTTTGTTTCTGGAGTTTGTTACAGGAAATACAGTGACATCTTTTAGTGCAGAAAGTAAACTGATTATAGCATGAGTGGCACTAAATTGGTGACTGATGTCACCAACAGGATCAATTCTAGGATATCCCAGAATGCCAGTATGCAGAGGATAGCATAATAATCTGGCTGTATCCACTCCCAAGAAAAAGAATTTCATCACTCTTGCTATAGGTAGTGTGAATGACTATAGGATTGGTGTTGATGTGGTGAGGTAAGGCAGTTCATGTAACATTTTCAGGCCTGGAGAGAGGGATAGTTCAGTTGCCTTCAACAAGTTTTGTCCAGAGTATAGCTTTAAATGCTTGAATGTTAAAAACATAATTTTCTTTATTTAATTAATAATTTGCTTTTAAAAATTAAACTTTTAATTTTAGATAATAGATTCATATGCAGTTGTAAGAAACAGTACAGAGATTCCCATGTATCCTCTACCCAGTTTCCGTCATTGGTAACATTTTGCAAAACTATATATTATCACTACCAGGATACTGACAATGATACCATCAATATACAGAAGGATTCCATTACCACAAGAATTTCTGGGGTTGCCCTTTTATAGCCCCTCATCTCTGACCTCTGGCAGCCAGCAATCAGTTCTTTATTTTTATAATTAGGTCATTTCACAAATGTTATCTACCGGTAAATGAAATCAGACAGAATATAAGCTATTGGGATGGACTTTGCTCACTCTGTGCTAGTAGTGCAGGGTCTGCAGGTGATGAATTCTCTTAGTTTTGCTTTACTTAAAAATGTTTTTATTTTTGTCTTCATTAAAAAAAAAAGTCTTACCTGAGGACATGCTTTTATTGATTTTAAAAAAGGGGAAGGAAGAGGAAAGAGAGAGAGAGAGAGAGACAGACAGACAGACAGACATGAGAGTGAAACATGATAGGTTGCTCCCATTTCGGATCAAACCTGCGTGCTGGGTCTGTGCCCTGACCAGGAATTGAACAACTAACTACTTTTAGGGAATACAAGATCATGTTCCAGCCAACTGAGCCACACCGGCCAGGGCTTGTCTTCATTTTTTAAGGTTCTTTTATTTCTATTAATAGAATTTTGGGTTGACAGGGTTTTCTGCCTCTCCCCCCCCCACCTTTTATTATGTGTAAGATGTTGGTTCATATTTTCTAACCTCCATTGTTTCTGATGAGAAGGCAGTAGTAATTTCAGTTATTTTTTTCTCCTTAAAGTAATGTGTTCTTTATTTCTGGCTCCTTTCAAGATTCTTTTTCTTTAACTTTTTTTCCTTTTCTCCTCCTCCCCTTTTTCTTCCCAAAATCTGACTATGATTTACCTATGTATGTTTTTTTAAAAAAATATATTTTATTGATTTTTTTTTACAGAGAGGAAGGGAGAGAGATAGAGAGTTAGAAACATCGATGAGAGAGAAACATCAATCAGCTGCCTCCTGCACACCCCCTACTGAGGATGTGCCCACAACCAAGGTACATGCCCTTGACTGGAATTGAACTCGGGACCTTTCAGTCCACAGGCCAGTGCTCTATCCACTGAGCCAAACCGGTTACGGCACCTATGTATGTTTTGTTGTTTGTTTGTTTTGTATTTATTCTGCTTGAGATCCACTGAGCTTCTTGAATCTGTAAATTTAGATATGAAAAGGAAAAAACACACAACCTTTTCCTTTCTAGGTAGGGAAAGACCCAGTTCTTCTACACTGTGTTTTTCCCCTATGTATCTCCTTTACTACTTACGAAGAACACTTGACAAAAAGGAAAGAAAAAAGAAAAGAATATTTCACTCTGACACTTTTGGTCACTAACAAGCAATTCTCTGATTAGTAGCTGGGTGCCCTGTGGTCCTGACACTGTCAACCTGGAGATAGCATCAGATCCCACAGGTTAAGGACTCATTCTCACAAGACTGCCTCCATTCAAACAGCATTGCTATCTCAGATATACCAGGTTATCACCTGTGCTTCTGACCACTGAGCTTCCAAAGACAGCCCCGCCTGGGGTTTGATTACTTTGTTAGAGTGGCTCACTGAACTCAGGGAAACACTTGTGTTTACCAGTTTATTAAAGGATGTTATAAAGGATACAGATAAACAGCCAGATGAAGAGATACATAGGGTGAGGTCTGGAAGGTCCTGAGTGCAGGAGCTTCTGTCTCTGTGGAGTTTGGGTATGTATGGATGTGTTTGCCTGCCTGGAAGCTCTCTGAACTTCACACTGTTGGGATTTTATGGAGCCTTCATGTAGACATAATCAATTATTAACTCCTTTTCTATTCTCTCTTCCCTCTATGGAGGATGAGGGGTAGGGCTGAAAATTCCAAGCTTCTAATCAGCGTTTGGACTAGCTCCCATCCTGGAGCCATCTAGCAGCTTTACACAGTCACCTAAGTAGAATAAAAGATGCTCCTAATGCTCTTATCACTTAGGAATTTACAAGGGTTTTAGGAGCCTTAAGTCAGGGACAGGTCAAAGACATATTAGAATAAGAGATGCTGTTAGTGTTTTTATCACTTAGGAAATCACAAGGGTTTCAGGAACTCTGTGCTAGGAACTGGGGCAAATACCTCTCTATTTCAATTATTTCACAATATCTTTTACCAAATTTGGGAAAATTTTGTGTGTGTGTTTTTTCGCTACTTCTAAAAATATTGTTTTCTATTTCATTTGCTCTCCTTTCCTTCTGGGGCTCCAACTATATGTATGTTAAACTTGTTAACCCACAGATTTCTCAGGTCTTCTCTGCTGGGGTCCCTCTCCCCTCCCCCCGTTTTTTTCTCTCTGTTTTTCAGATTGGATAATTTTTGTGAATTTATTTTTAAGTTCACTAACTCTTCTGCATCTTTAATCTGCTGTTAAGTCCACCCACTGAGTTACTATCTGTTTCTCTGTTGAGAGCTATCTTTTCATTATTATGATCTAGCTCTTTTGAAATCCTGTGTGCTAATTCCAATATTTGGGTCAACTCAGGGTTGGTTTCTGTTGATTGACTCTTCAAGAGATCCATGTTTTCCTGTTTCTTTATATGCTGAGCAGTTTTGGACTGTGTTCTGGATATTGAGATACCTATGTTCTAGAGACTCTGGATTCTGTTAACTCCCAACAAAGAGCATTGAATTTTGGTTGTTTTGATAAACTCTATTCCCCTGTAGTAAGCAGCAGCTTAAATCTCTGTTCAGTTTTTTTAGTCCTAACTTGGTTGTTTGGAATATGCTCCATTCATGCACGGTTCCAGGATCATCCAGAGACTTGGACAGAGTTTATATATGGTTTGGGGCACCTCTTTTCTGACTTTCTCTGGAATTTTCTACCCTTACTTGCCACTCTCACTTTGTAGTCTGTATAGAATGTACAGTCTATAAAGTCTGCTTTATAGTCTGTATTCAGGTTCTTCAAGCTAGTAAAACTGTGGGCTTTGTCTGAATTTTAGTCACCTCTCATGGTACAGACTGAGACCTCCCTGGCCAAAAGCCATAACAAGGGAAAGCAATGTTGTTACCTTCTTCCAAGTGTTGACCCTCCTTCCTACTTCAGAACCTGCATGCTTTTTCTTCTTTATTACCTTTGGATAGTTGTTTTTTTAAAAAAATTTTGTCCAGAGTTCATATATATGTGCAAGAGAGTTGGTCTCATAGGAGCTACTTTGCCATAACTGGAAGCAAAACCTTCATCATACTAGATAAAAATTATTCTATTGACAAAGTCAGTTATTATTTTTTGTTTACCTAGAAAGAAGTTATTTAGTAGTACATATGTTCTACTTTAGACTCTATGAAAACCTGCCCATTTTAGGTTAATCTGTAAATGATCAAAATGTTTCCTGCCCAAATTAGAAGAAATACTTGGAGCTGTGGTTTCTAACCTTTTTGGGTCATGGGACTCTTTGAGACTGATGAAAATTGTGTTCTCTCCCCAGAAAAATGCCCATATTAAATATAAGTATAAATGTATTTATATTTAAACAAAATTTATATTTATACAAAATTTTATTTTATTTTAAAATATATTTTATTGATTCTTTACAGAAAAGAAGGGAAAGGGATAGAGAGTTAGAAACATTGATCAGCTGCCTCCTGCACACCTCTTACTGGGGATGTGCCCGCAACCAAGGTACATGCCCTTGACTGGAATCGAACCTGGGACCCCTGAGTCCACAGGCTGACGCTCTATCCACTGAGCCAAACCGGTTAGGGCCAAAATTTTATAAATCTTCAGAGAATTTAAGCTTTGAAGCTTTTCAGCATAAGCATCCCTTATTTAGGGTCATTCAAATCAAACGAGTACCAACAGGCTAATAGCAATACAAATGTCAGTTTGTTTCTGGCTTGATCAAAGCAGAACAAGTAAACAAAGAACCTATTAGAAAGTCTTTGCAAGGCATGCAAGCTTAAAAAAAGAATCTGCAATGATTTATCTGAACTGTACTTTTCCTGGTGGCAGATTCAGAAAGATAGACACCTATTTGACTAATTTTTATCTAGATGTTAGAAATTGGGCTTAGTTTTGATATCCAAACCTACCAATATTTATATACTCTGTATGTATTGGGCAAATAATATTTTATCATTTCTAGGACAATAGGACAATTGTGGCTGTGATGTCACATTCCTAATATTGTTTAACTTTTTTCAAAATACGTTTTTATTCATTTTTAGATAGGAAGGGAGAGGGAGAGATAGAAACATCAATGAGAAACACATCAATCGACTGCCTCCGGCACGCTCCCTACTGGGAATTGAGCCCACAACCCCGCGAAACGAATCTGGGACCTCTTGGTCCATGGGATGACACTCAATCTACTGAGCTACACAACCCTGGCTTGTTTAATTTTTCAAAGGTCTAAATAATTGAGGATTAGCTTGTGATATGCATACAGGTTTCAGGAGGTAGGGGTAATGTTGGTGTTCCTGAGGCATTAAGTCTCTAGTGCTTATTCTCAAAACTCAGCCCTCAGTAAAATGTTGAAAAATTCAACATTTTTTTAATAAAAAAAGATGTTAGTTTTGTGAATCTCTTTTGTCTGTTACTTTTCTCACACTCTTTATAGGGTAGCTGTGATAAACATTTATTCTGAGGGGCCTCATAACTCTTCTTAGTACATCTTCCTTTTCCCTCGCCGTGAAAATGCTATGCTCTTGTTATAGGCCCAGTCTAATTACACAGAAGGATTTTTGCTTAAGGTTGGCACTCTCTGTGGTGCCTTTACTCAGACCTGACTCTTTATCTTTAAGACTTCTTTATTCAGCTTATTTGAAGAAGGGGCAGGAGGTGGAGAGGTGGTGGTGAGGACAGAGGACCTAAAGATCATTTCTCCTTGTAATTCATAGCTTCCCCTTCCTCTTTGCCTATGCTCCAGTTCAGCTCATCATGTTCACCTCTGCTTCATCTGTTTGTTTTTTAAATTCTCTCCTTAAGTAATCCCCTGTTCCTCATTTCAGTGCTCATTATTTCTTAGGAGGCACCTCATTGCCATCTAAGGAAAATATCTTTTTCTAAAGGCTTTCATATAGGGCAGTGGTAACTGCCCTGATTCCTATATACAGCATGTCCTCAAATAACGTAGTTTCATTCAATGTCATTTCATTACATCATTGATGAAAAAACAATTGATTTTGGGCTGGGACTACTGTCTGTGTGGAGTTGGCACATTCTCCCCATATCTGCATGGGTTTTCTCTGGATACTGTGGTTTCCTCCCACATTCCAAAGACGTTCATGTCAGGTGAATTGGCTTTTCTGCATCGTCTCAGTCTGAGCAAGTATGGGTGTTAGTGCTCCCTGTAATGCAATGGCGTCCTGTCCAGGATTGGGTACTGCTTTGCTCTGTCAGATGGCCACCTGCGACCCTGAACGGGAATAAGTGGGCTGGGAAATAATGATCTTACTTGTTTGTATTAATCTTCCATATATATATACATGTATATATATTTGCATATGTATATATTTCACATTTCAGTGTTTAATATTAGAAGTGTCTTAGGTCTTTATTTAGAAGTTTAGTGATGTTTTTGTGACTAGAAATATGCAAAAGAAGCTTTATTCTAGTTTATATCTATTGTCCTATTGTAAAATTAGTTTCATTATACGTCTTTTTGCTTAACGTTGCAGTTTCCAAGGACCTATTGATGACATTATGTGAGGACTTACTGTAGGTTCATACATTTTGTGGTTTTTGCTCGGGGGATTTTCTAGTCTAAGAAGGAAGAAATGAGCAAACTGACAATTAAAAGCAAAGAAGCTTAGTAGGAAGAAATCCTTATCTTCTCTTAGAACTGAATACAGTTTAAAAATACATTCTGAGAATCTCAGACTGTAGACAAGATCATTATGTTGTCTGCTTGCTGTTTAATTACTTTGTACTGTAAGTGCAGACTTGTAATGGATGGGCTCTTTGCAGGTGTCACTGAAAGCTCTGAGACCAGCTCTACAGTGTTGTAGGGCTTTATTGCTACTGCTGGTACCAGCTGCCTGCTGATTTTGCCAGTGTTCTTTAGTGAAGATTACCAAGTAATTTAAGAGATGAAATTTGTTGGAAAAGAGTTTCAGAAAAATCAGTTTGGAAGAAGGAATCAGGAAATGGAAGGAATTGAAATTGTGGTACTTGCTTTACCCAACAGGAAGTTGAAAAATTGTCAGAAGTTGAAGATTATGAATAAGTGGGCTTAAAATGATGATGGATAAAACCTGAGAGAATGGAAGTGAAGGTTTTGTTTTAAAAGCAGTAACATTATTAGTTTCTGGAACAGGTGCCTTAGAATTATTACAAAATATTCTTAAAAAAATGTTTTTCAGGGAGAAAAAGGGAGAGGGAGGGAGAGACAGAGAGACAGAGAGACAAGAGAAAAGAAGTGAGGAGAAACATCAATCGGTTGCCTCCCACACAACCTCGACTGGGTATTGAACCTGAAACCCTTTTGGTGCATGGGATGACACTCAACCAACTGAGCCACACTGGCCAGGGCCAAAATACACTTTTAAAGAATTTTTTTCAATGTCTCTGGGATGATTTAGAGTGAAAGACTGTCTGACTTTAGGTCACCCCAATTCATTATAGGTGAAGAATGCATCTTTCTTAGTAATCATCAGCCTCTTTGGGTTTCAAACCAATTTATAAAAACTATAGTTGGAACACAGTTTATTATATCAACTAGGGCATGTGAACTGGATCCTGTAAAAGTTTGTCTGAATAGCCCTGACCGGTTTGGCTCAGTGGGTAGACCGTCAGTCTGCGGACTGAAGGGTCCCAGGTTAGATTCCAGTCAGGGGTATGTACCTTGGTTGCGGGAACATCCCCAGTAGGGGGTGTGCAGTAGGCAGCTGATCAATGTTTCTCTCTCATCGATGTTTCTGACTCTATCTCTCTTTCTTCCTCTCCGTAAGAAATCAATAAAATATATTTTTAAAAAAGTTTGTCTGAATAGCTAGACCAAATAAACTAAAGATTTGGAGCCTCCCTCCCTGATAAGGACCTCCCTGTGAATGGTTATTTGTATACTAGCGGCCCAGTGCCCAAAAATTTGTGCACTCGGGGGAGGGGAAGTCCCTCATCCTGGCCTGTGCCCTCTTGCAGTCTGGGACGCCTCAGGGGATGTCCACCTGCTGCCGTGCCTGGCCAGCTTGGGTGAGGGGTTGATGGCTGTTTGCGGGCTTGCCAAGCCCCCCAGTGGGCACCTCAACCCATGGAGGTGTGGCCAGCCTGGGTGAGGAGCTGAGGGCCATTTTTAGCTGTCCACAGCCCCTTTAGGGTTCCAGTCCCTACTGGGTGCCTGGCTGAAAGCAGGTATCTGGGATTTATTTAACTTCTATAATTGAAACTTTGTTGCCTTAACCCCCACCCCCAACCCCGCTTGAAGCCTGGGTTGCCCCTGCTAACCCAAGGTCCCAGCCCAGCAGGTATCTGGGGTTTATCTTCTATAATTGAAACTTTGTAGCCTTGAGTAGAGCTCAGGGCCCACAGGGCCCTGGCTTCCTCCATTGCCCGGGGCAACTCCAGCTCTGTGGCTGCTGCCATCTTAGTTGAGTTAATGTGCATATTTGCTCCTGACTGGCTGGTGGGTGTGGCTGGTGGGTGTGGCTTGTGGGTATAATGGAGTGAGGGTTAATTTGCATATTACACTTCTTTAGATTAGATGTTATTTTCTCTATATATTTGATAATAAGATCCTTAAGGATAGTTGCTCATCTGGATTATTTTTATCCCCCACAGTACTTAAGGCTCTTGTATAGCATAAATAAATAGATGTAGAATTCAATTGCTCAATAAACAGATACAGAATTCAGTTGAATTATCCTTGATTATATTTCCTACATATTTTTCTATGACTCCTATTAAATTTATTTGTTTGACATATTTAGGCACATTTAATTTGTTCCCTACTCCATAACCCCTAAGGAAAAGCAGTATTTGGGATAGCATACTTTTGGATAAATCACTAGTGACTTTGTAGTACTTTGATATCGATTGAGCTCTTCATCCTGTTATACTACACTAGGGTCCTGGTGCACAAAAATTTGTGCACTTGGGAGGTCCCTCAGCCCGGCCTGTGCCCTCTCACAGTCTGGGACCCCTCTGGGGATGTCCACCTGCTGGCATGCCTGGTCAGCCTGTTTGAGGGGCTGATGGCTGTTCACAGGCTGGCCAAGCCCCCCAGTGTGGACCCTCACCCCATTGGGGTGTAGCCAGCCTGGGTGATGGGCTGAGGGCCGTTTTCAGGCTGCTCACAGCCCCTTCAGGTTTTGGGTCCCTACTGGGGTGCCTGGGTGAGGAGCTGAGGGGCGTTTTCAGGCTGTCCACAGTCCCTTCAGGGTTTGAGTCCCTACTGGGGTACCTGGCCAACCTGGGTGAGGGGCTGATGGCTGCTTTCAGGCTTTCAGGCTGCCCACAGCTCCCATTGACCCAATGTCCCAGCAAGGCTGGCTGGAAGCAGGTTTCTGGGGTTTATTTATCTTCTATAATTGATACACTGTTGCTTTAAGCCAGGCCTAAGCAGGTAATGAAGCCTCCTGTTGGCTTCAGCTCTGTGACTTCTATAATTGAAAGAATGTTGCCTTAGTTAGAGGCCCAGCCGCACTAGGCAGGCAGTTTCCTCTATCGCTGGTGCAAGGGAAGCCTGCTGTTTGCTTCAGCTCCCTGGCTTCTATAATTGAAACAATGTTGCAATTATGTCACCTGAGCTGGGAGAAGCCCAGCTGGCCTAGGAACAACAGTTTACCCCTGGTGCAATGGAAGCCGCCTGTTTACTCTAGCTCTGTGACTGTCAGCCTCCATCTTGGCTGGGTTAATTTTCATACAGCCACTCTGATTGGCTGATGGACGTGGCTTAGGCGTCCCATAGAAATGGTCAATTTCAATATTACTCTTTTATTAGATTAGATTGTAATGTTTTTCAAATTGAATTGTAACCATTAGTAGGTCAGCAATTAGCATATTTAGTTTTAGTGATATAGAGCAGAAATTATGAGAGGGTAAGTATTTTATGAAATTTTTGTTTTAGGTAAGTTTAGATATACATCATGTGTGTGTTTATTGCTTCATGATGAAAAATTTATTTCATACTGGAGTCATGGTCAAAAAGTTGAATCACACTACTTTATTGTAATACTCTGTTATTTCATTTGTCATATAGCATTATGCCAGTACATACAGGCTTCTAAAGCCAGGGACGGTGCCAGCCCTTTCATTTCCAGTACAACTGAAGGTAAAAACAAAACAAAATTGAGACTACCCAAAGCTTTCTGGTGCCTCTTACATATGTCTCTCTGGTGGCATTTTGTACTCTTTGACCTTCTAACTTTCCTGTGCCTATTTGACTAGTAGATTTTTCATATTTGTATCCTTCTAGGTGGTGGGTTCTTTGGTTCTTCCTCTTTTCACTGTAATGCTCTGTTTTCAATATGCTGTAATGTTTTTAGGAGGAAGAAAAGGTAAAAAAAGGAGAATTTCAGAAATTTTGAATGATTTTGAATTGATAAAATAGCTTGTTAGATTTACCTTGAAATCTGCTTTCTTGCTGTTCTTGAATCTTTTAGTTACTTTGTATTTTTAAAGAGATCATAGAAATGCATATTTTATTCTGACCTTAAAACCATTTATGCTTCAATGCTGTTATTAGCTAACTTTAAGCAAACTAAATATGGCATTCAGAAAAAAGGGGATGGATATAATCCTTTATCATTCCTTGTGCTTTCTCCCCTCTCTCCCAAGAAAATTAGCTGTTGGGTTTGTAATAATTATTTTCATTTTAATGTAAAAGAATGATAGCTAGTGGTGTCCAATATTAACCATGCTAAACTTTCAGCATCTTTACTTACCTAATAACTTTAATACCTTTCCTCTTCTTAGATGGCTGGCATTTCTGTGCTTGCTTTGCCTTTATTTCTGTACATTGCTGGACTACCAAACTCAGACATTCATAACCCTGTGATTGCAAGGGACTTTGTGAAGATGATTTACTTTTTTTTTTTCTTGTAGGAGAAAATTTTGAGCAGACACCATTAAGACGAACATTCAAATCTAAGGTCCTTGCACGGTATCCTGAGAATGTGGAATGGAATCCCTTTGACCAAGATGCAGTGGGAATGGTTAGTATTTGTTAACCACAAATATGAGAATTTACACGAGTAAATTTTAAAAAAGGGATTGTATGTATATTGCTCATGATTATGCATCATTTTGATCACTATATCAGATATTCAGAATACATAATATCAAAATACTAAAAGTCACAGTGTGTTTCTATTGTGTCAAATATATAGTAATGGGTCAGCAAACTTTTTGTGTGGTACTGAACTATTGGTTGCTTATAGCATTGAGATTACATAAGAGTGAGGTTTAAAAGTAATCTCAATCTGTGTTATACTTGTCTGAGTTACATGACAGAAATGACTATTTCTGTTTCATCATAACTTTAGATAGGACATGTATAAAAACACTACTGTTACTTTTAACAGTCTTGGAGAGCCTCAAGTTTTTTAATGCCTAGTCCAGTGCTTATTTCATTTATATACTAAAAACACCTAGGCTTTGGGAAGTCAAGGTCAAGGCTAATGGATATAACAAAATGTAGGTCCTTGTATTTGTTAATCTAGGCTACTGGTTGTTTGTATAGCTGGTTTGCTGGTAGTTTGTATAGCCAGGTTTGTGTAAAATATAAATGGGACTGATTGATTCAGGTATATTTTGTTAGCTTCCAAGTTCGTTTATATAATCCATGTGAGTTAAAGTGAAAAAAGTATCTTCATCCTGATTATGTCATCTCTTTGCTTTGTATGAAATGAGCACCCTTTTTTCTATGAATAAAAAGAAGGTTTTATTGATGACAAAATTCTGTGAGCTGATAGAGTCTAAAACTTTATTTTATTTTTAGATACAAAGTTATATCTATCTGGTGTTTAGGTATATTTCTAGCATCATCTCTCAATACATGATATCATGCTGCTTTTTTTCCCCTCCTTTCCTTTGTGCATTTTTTCCTGTCCCTCAAATGCCCTTCTTTTCCTTGTCTACTTGATGAATTGTAACATAACCTCATCTATGAAGCCTTTTCTGATATTCCTAGACTGAGTTGTCTGTTCTTTCTTCCCCTAGCACTTTGTATATACTTCTCTATAGCCCTGATAACTGCATTATCATTTTATTTACTTGTGTATCTTAGAATGAGAGACCTTAAGGACAGGTTTTTAGCTGTGTGATCTTGATATCCCAAACACTCAGGAAGTGGGTGCTCTATAAGTAAAGAAATAGTGATGGGTGTTGTGAAAAGAGGGTCAGCAGTGAGTATTCTCACCACTTGTTTCCTTGTCTTTTGCAGCTATGCATGCCCAAAGGGCTAGCATTCAAGACCCAGGCTGATCCCAGAGAGCCACAGTTCCATGCCTTTATTATCACAAGGGAGGATGGCTCTCGGACATTTGGGTTTGCCCTCACATTTTATGAGGAGGTGACTAGCAAGCAGATCTGCAGTGCAATGCAGACACTCTACCACATGCACAATGCTGAGTATGATGTCATACATGCTCATCCTGCTGATGGCCGAGACCACAGTGACATGGAGGATGGTGAAGGCACTCCTGGGACCAAGCTGCAGCGCTTCAACTCCTATGACATTAGCCGGGACACATTGTATGTCTCTAAGTGCATCTGCCTCATCACGCCCATGTCCTTCATGAAAGCATGTCGGAGTGTTCTGGAACAACTTCACCAGGCAGTCACTTCACCTCAGCCCCCTCCACTGCCCCTTGAGAGCTACATATACAACGTACTCTACGAGGTGCCACTCCCACCTCCCGGCCGGTCCTTGAAGTTTTCTGGGGTCTACGGGCCAATAATCTGCCAGAGACCAAGTACTAATGAGCTTCCCCTATTCGACTTTCCTGTCAAAGAGGTCTTTGAACTGCTTGGGGTGGAGAATGTGTTTCAACTTTTTACTTGTGCTCTTCTGGAGTTTCAGATTCTGCTCTACTCACAGCGTAAGTCAGTGCTTACTAGAGCTCTCTTCTTGCATAGGGCCTCCCTTTTCATATTGGATGCAGTGGGGCTGGCTGACTGTAAAGGTCAAAGGTTGTTACAATTTGAGCAAAACTCAGATCTTTTACAGGTGAGTCGTGGATGGCAAACCAATGGACCGTGAGAGGAATACCAGTTCTTTTTGTTGTTGTTAATCCTCACCCGATGATATTTTTCCATTGATTTTTAAGAGGGTGAAAGGGAGGGAGGGCAGGAGAGAGAAAGAGAGAGAGAGAGAGAGAGAGAGAGAGAGAGAGAGAGAGAGAGAGAAAGAGAAAGAGAAAGGGAAAGAGAAACATGGATATGAGAGAGAGACATGGATTGGTTGCCTCCTGCTCTGGCCCTGATTAGAGCCAAATATCGAACCTGCAACCTAGTTTTGTGCCCTTGACGGGGAAATGTGACTTTGGTATGTGGGCTGATGCTCTAACCGCTGAACAACAGTAGCCAGGGTGTCAGATATCTTTTTTTAAATTTAAACTCTTTATCATTTAAAGTATTACATATGTCTCCTCTCCCCTCCCCCCCATTGACCTCTCTCTGTCACTCCCACCACTAGCAGATACCGTTTTTAAAAAATGGAACGAGAACTTAAGAACATTGCAAAAGAACTGGAATGGAGGCTACCTGTAGATTGTTGCAGTTTTCCCTGGTTTGCACTTTATTGCCTCATGATATTCCTAATTCACTTATAGTATTTTAGCCACTGCATTACTGAATCTTTTTAAAGCATTTACTTTGGTTTTCACAGAAACTGTTCTTTCTTTTGCCCTTGTATTTCACCACTTGTTTACATACTATTTGGTTAAATTATATAATCCAGTTAGAGGTTCAACTAGCACAAACAAATTGTTGACTTTTTTTTTTATTGCAAAAATAATGTATGCTCAAGGTATATACTTAAAACAGTTCTAAAGGTAGTAAAATGAAATCTTCCCTCTTCTGTAGTTGCCACAGATCAAATTTTTTGTGTATTCCTAATGAAAATTATAGTTTTAAAAAACAAATAATATGTGGACAAACAATGCATAGAAGGTTACAAGTTTTCCTCTTTTAATCTAGAGTTCTACCCCTGTGATCTTTTTTTTATTTTAAATCTTTATTGTTCAGATTATTACAGTTGTTCCTCTATTCTTCCCCCATAGCTCCCCTCCTCCCATTTCCCACCCTACCCTCTGTCCCCCCCACTGTCCTCATTCATAGGTGTACGATCATTGTCCATTCTCTTCCCGCACCCCAACACCCTTTACCCCCGAAAATTGTCAGTCCACTCCCTTTCTATGCCTCTGATTCTATTCTATTCACCAGTTTATTCTGTTCATCGGATTTTTTATTCACTTGATTTTTAGGTTCACTTGTTGATAGATATGTATTTGTTGTTCATAATTTTTATCTTTACTTTTTATTCATCCTCTTCTCAAAGGATACCCTTCAGCATTTCATATAATACTGGTTGGGTGGTGATGAACTCCTTTAGCTTTTTTTTGTCTGTGAAGCTCTTTATCTGACCTTCAATTCTGAATGATAGCCTTGCTGGGTAAAGTAATTTTGGTTGTAGGTTCTTGCTGTTCATCACTTTGAATATTTCTTGCTACTCCCTTCTGGCCTGCAGAGTTTCTGTTGAGAAATCAGCTGATAGTCGTATGGGTTCCCCTTGTAGGTAACTAACTGCTTTTCTCTTGCAGCTTTTAAGATTCTCTCCTTGTCTTTTGCTCTTGGCATTTTAATAATGATGTGTCTTGGTGTGGTCCTTCTTCGGTTCCTTTTGTTTGGATTCTCTGCGCTTTCTGGACTTGGAAGTCTATTTCTTTCACCAGGTGGGGGAAGTTTTCTGTCATTATTTCTTCAAATAGGTTTTCAATATCTTGCTCTCGCTCTTCTTCTGGCACCCCTATAATTCTGATGTTGGTACGCTTGAAGTTGTCCCAGAGACTCTTTACACTGTCTTCATACTTTTTGATTTTTTGTTTGTTTGTTCATTTTTTTGTTTCTTTTTTGGCTGGGTGGGTTTTGCTTCTTCATATTTCATATCTTTGACTTGATTCTTGCGATCCTCTCGTCTGCTGTTGGATTTCTGTATATTATTCTTTATTTCAGTCAGTGTATGCTTAATTTCTAGCTGGTTCTTTTTAATATGCTCGAGGGTCTCACTAAATTTATCAGCAGTCTCTAGAAACTTCTTGAAAAACCTGATAACTGTGGTTTTGAACTCTGTATCCAGTCGTTTGCGTTCCTCCATTTCTGTCTTTTGTGATCTGTTTCTTAGTCTCCGCATTTTGGCTTTCTGTGTATAGGGCCCAGTGATTCAGCCTCCCCAATCACCTGGGGTGGACACTCTTGTTGTACGCCTTTGAAAGCTGGGTCTTGTTGTAGTTATCACTGGGAGGTATCACTGGGGGGAAATGACCTGCAGGCCTTTTTCCTCGATGTTTGGAGTTTGGATCTATTGGAGTTCTGTCTCAGCTGCAGACCCTCAGGTTTTGTTGCAGGCACGCAGGTGCACAGCTTGGGTGGGGTTGTAGGTGGGGTGGGGCGGGGTCTCAGAATCACTGGGGGTGGAGCGACTCACAATGGCGTCTCCTTTGCTGATGCTGCAGTTTCTACCCGGTTTGGCGTCTCCAAGCCCTGGGGTCTGCGCACGATTCTCAGTCCCTGAATCTCCAGGTCAGTGATCGGTGTGAATAGCAGTGCTAGAACTCCACTGGTCTTCCACCGCCCCGTTGCCCTACAGCCCGTGTTGCATTCAGTGCAACCCGGGAGTTTATAATCTTCCAAGGCGCGGACCTGATTGCCGCTGCCATCCTTTCACTCGCACCACTGCCTCTGTTTCGTGCGCATCCGTACCTTTCAGTTTGGGCACGCTGGGAGCTTCTCAAAGCACTCCTCTTGCCTTCTAGATGTAACGCTTCCCCTCCCTTGGTTCTGGAGGATGGCCGTTTATCTGTGTAGTTGTATTTCTATAATGTAGGTGTGGAGGCTGTGCATTTAGGTATATACCTTATGCCGCCATCTTGGTTCTCTCTCCCCCTGTGATCTTTTAATTATTTTAATGCCCTCCTCCCAAATATTTTTAAACAATGCACTATTTTTATGTAAACATTGAATACACATGTGTTAATTTAATTTTAGATTTATTGGGGTGACATTGGCTAATAGGGTCAGATAGGTTTCAAGTATACATTACTGTGATACATCATCTGCATATTGCATTGTGTACTCACCACCCAGTCAAATCCTCTTCCTTGATGCACTTTTCTGTAGTATAATAAAAATGTTAGAGACTACTGCCCTGGCCGGTAAGTTCAACAGTTAGAGCGCTGACCTGTGAACTGCAGGGTTGTGGGTTTGATCCCTACCCTGATTGGGGTGCATGCAGGAGGCAACCAATCAATGTGTCTTTCTCCCATTGATGATTCTTTCTCTCTCCCTTCCTCTCTTTCTCTCTCTCTCAATGGAAAAAATATCGTTGGGTGAGGATTAACAACAAAATGTTCTACACGATGAAGTTATAGTCAATAATTGCTATTTATTTGCATTACTAGTTAAAAAAAAAAATTATTTCCAGGTTTTGTTCTTCTTTCCTTAGCCATAAGCAGGGTGATAACTTTCAAAGCATTAGTAAGCAGAAGTAGGGTTCTTTGTTAAACTTCTACCTAGTTGATACATACCAGTTTCTGTTCCTACTCAGTCTTCTTCATTTTTGGAAAGCTTCTTGTTACTTATATCTTCTTTATGAACCAAGCTGTGATTTTAAATGATAGAGTGGGTTTTTAGTACATGAAACCACTAACCCTTATGAAAGCTCATTTGAAGCCAGCCATTCCCGAAGGATGATTTTAAAATGTATGTTCCTGGGTTGTCCCTTTTTGCCTGAAAAAGGGACGTACCATTTGTGAATAGTAATTTTTTTAGTTTCAGTTCTAATTGGTCCATTTTATTGGCTTTGCCAGTGTATTTATTACTCATTAAAAAATAATAAAACAGGTCTAGAGATTGCATTCTGATGAAGAGCTAACTTTGAGCACAAGCCTTCCCCTCCACTCTGTCTTTGACCTAAAACAAGAGTTTTGAGTCATTAAAGTCAAGTCTTGTGGGTTTTTCAAGTTCTAGGGAGGTGTTAAAATAACCCCTTTGTGCTGTTGTCATTCAGGAAAGGTTGTAGCTTCTTATAGAATGCAGACATACCTGAGTGCTAAAGGGCTGTTTGGGCTTCCATGCTGAATGAACGGAGACCCAGACTACTGTTCTTTTCATTTCACTTCCAGCTAAGAGAATCTACTTAACATTCTGGTTTAGCAAGGTACTATTTATGATTTCTATAATATTTTCACATTAAATTTTATTATAAGCAGGGACCTGTATGTAGGAGGGTATATTTTAGCTTGTGATCCGTTGAGGTCTCTGACACCCACTAGGGATTCATGTGCATACCCTTGCTGAAGTTTATTTTCATCTTTTCTAAATGTGAAATTGTAATTTTAATTTACTATTGAGAAGCAAGTGCCTCATTTTTGACTGTTTGGTTTGTGTGTGTTCTTGTTTTGGTCTAGATTACCAGAGACTGATGACTGTGGCGGAGACAATTACAGCTCTCATGTTTCCTTTCCAGTGGCAGCATGTCTATGTGCCTATTCTCCCGGCTTCTCTCCTACATTTCTTAGATGCTCCTGTTCCATACCTGATGGGCTTGCATTCCAATGGCCTGGATGACCGGTCAAAGCTGGAGCTGCCTCAAGAGGTGAGAGAAATGTGGAGTTCGAGTGCTGATGCCCCCTGGCCCAATCTAGGCTTGGGAGAGAAGGGCTTCTGGGTTATGCCCACTGTAATGTCACCAAGTTTATTTTCTTTTATTTTGGGGAACATTAATAACTTTCCAGAAAAAAAGTAAAAAACAATATTTAGCTTGGTTTATATTATTCCAGAAACACTGGTCATTTTTATCACATGACATATCTCTGTGTTTATACAGTTGTGAATTGCCTTTTTCATACGGGTTTTCAAACATAGTACTTCACACATTTTTAAAGGTATTTTTTAAGAAACTCTTTTTATTATATAAAACTTTAAACATACACAAAAGAGTAGCATAAGGAATTCATATGTTTTCAGTGCCCAGAGCTTCTATAGTTATACGTTATATTTTATATTGTATTTTATTTCTATACCTTCTGCCCCCTTTATTTTAAGGAAATCCACAAAATAGAATTTTATATCTACTCTAGTATTAGCTGTATATTAATAAATCAGTGGTTTTCTTTTACAGGCCACAGTTGATCTATAAAAGTTGACTTGATCATTGTGATTTTTGTGGTACAGAGTCAGCTTCATAAACTTTCCGTGTTCAGTATAGGAAGGCCTTGAGAGAATGCTTCTCTTGCTGTGAGGGTGGCCTGCTCTTCTTTCCTATTTTAAATATCAAAATAATTGATTAAAAATATGTATTTACATGTTTATTTCCTGCTTCATTCTAAATAGATTTAAAGCATGCTTTTAAATAAGATTGTTTCACTTTTTATTTTCCCACAATTACCAATAGAACTGGCTTACCTTTTTAGGTCATTTTGTGACTGGCATAAAACTAGCTGGGAAAAGGGCTTTCCTATTCTGACTTTATTTTTTTTTAAATATGCTTTTATTGATTTTTAGAGAGAGAGGTAGGGAGAGGAATTAGAGAGATAGAAACATCAATGAGAGAAAAACATCAACATTGATTGGCTGCCTCTTCCCCACTACTGGGGATCAACCCAAATATGTGCCCTGATTGGAATCTAAAGGGTGACCTCTTAGTTCCTGGGTCGACACTCAACCGATGAGCCACACCGGCCAGGCCTTACTCTGATTTTCTTAGACAGTAGAAAGGTCTGGGAAGAAGACTTTGGAACATGACTTTCTCTCCTCCATCAGAATTTTTTTGGTGAGGAAATTTTTTGGGTGTAACTGAAGAATGTGAGTAAAAAGACCTCCTGTATCTGAGCAGCATTCAGGTTATTAGGCATATCTGGACAGCAGGCTTGATGAAATTGCTGATAATTAGATCATATTTATGATATTTAAATTACAGTCAGATGCATCTCTGTACTCTTTTTTTCTCTCCTTTGGTTTTAGAATTAAAATGTCTTCTTGTAGCTTTTTAAAATTTCTACCTTTTTTGCTCCTTTGATTCTGTAGAGCTTTGTGCTATTTTGGATGGAACAAGATTAATAAAGGAAGAGAATATCTGAATGATGGGGAAAACTATTGGAGTATTGAGTTTTTGTATGTATTTGCTGATAAATATAGGGTGTCCCAAAAAATGTATATACACAGTTTGAATAATTATAAAGACAGTGTTTATTAAAATAGATTTCATTTTTAAAACTGAGCTGTCACCTGTTAAAATGTGTATACATTTTTTAGGGACACTGTGATACATAAAGAGTAGATACCAAAGATTGGAGAACAGGGATTTTTTTGTTGTTGTTTATTTTAAACAAATGCATATTTAATATTGACATCTCTTCCTAGTAAACCTAATTATAATTTTATAAAGTCAAAATAAAAATAACAAAAATGGTTGAAACTGTAAAGCCAAAAAGGAATGCTACATGCATAATCTAATAAATAGGTCACTAGGCAACAAGCCAGATTTGTCAGTTTTATTTTAATCTTTGACATTACCTTGCTGTATACTTAGGGCAAGTTCTGTTCCCTCTAGGATCTCTCAGCATAATTGTTTGTTTTTAATGGAACGTTTTATTTATTTTTTATTTTATTTTTTTGTTAATCCTTATCTGAGGGTATTTTTCCATTGATTTTTAAGAAAGAGTGGAAGGTGGGGGAGAGACAGAGGAAAACATTGATATGGGAGAGTCATGTTGCCTGGTTGCCTCCCCCATGCACCTTGACCATGTAGCTTGCAGCCGAGGTACGTGCCCTTGATCGGATCGAACCTGGGACCCTTCGGTCCATGGGTTGACTCTCTCTGCACTAAGCCAAACTGGTTAAGGCTCAGCATAATTTTTTGTGTGTTTCATATATATGTTTGTGTGGAGATGCTGCAAGGACATTAGCAGTTTTCTTAGCAGGATTGTTTGAGAAACCTAAGAGTTCACGCTGTTCTGGGTATTGGGGCTTTAACTTTTGCAATTTTCCCCATCATAGCTGCATCCTTTGATTCTCCCTGTGGTCTATTTGGGAAGGAGTGGTGACACTGGGACTATAGAATACCTGTCTGTACTTAATAAGCAATTACAGGGTTTCATAGTCCCACTTCACCCAGGGGGCAGTTTCATAACTGGATATTTTCTACATTGATTTTTAGCAGATGACCTCTGGGATATCTGTGTATTACCCATGGATAACACATAATGAATGGAGAATGATAGTATTGCTGAAATACAACTTTGGGATGTCTCATAAGTGGTATATCCTATATAATAAAAGCCTAATATGCTAAGTGTCTAGTCGTCTGGTCAGCCGTTTAACCAATCAAAGTGTAATATACTAATGATATGCTAAGGCCACTCAACCACTCGCTGTGAGGTGCACTGACCACCAGGGGGCAGATGCTCTAACCTGTAGGTTAGCTTGCTGCTGGGGTCTGGCCTATCGGGACTGAGAGAGTTGGGCTGGACATGCCCTGGATCCCTCCTGCAGCCCCTCCCCATCTGGCCAACCTCTCATGTCCCTCCCCAGTCCGGTGCACCAGTGAGGTCCCTTGGCCTGGCCTGTGCCTTCTTGCAATCCGGGACCCCTGGGGATGTCGGAGAGCCAGTTTCTGCTCGATCCCGCAGGCCACAAATTCATGCTCCGGGCCTCTAGTATATAGTAAAAAATTCTAACAGTGCACAGAAGCATAAAGAATAAAGTAAAAATTACTTCTGATTTTACCACCCAGAGATAACTACTTTCAACATTTTGGTGGGCATCCTGTGGTATGTTTATGCTGCTAGAAGGAAGCTTTGGGGCAGTACTAGGGAAATTCACCTGGGCCTGTGCAAAAGGCATTATCAGGGGATAGGGCAAGCTTGGTCTATAAAAGGGACTTATCACAAGGGAATGTCCAGCCCTCAGGGCAAATAAGGCCCGAGAAATCATTTGGTCTGGCCCTGCCAAGGCATTAAGAGTAAGTTATTTAAATGTTTGACAAAATATAATAGGCTAATTTTTAAGTTGATAATTTTGGCCTGTGAATGATGTTACAAATATCCAAATGGCCCTTGGCAGAAAAATGGTTCCCCACCCCTGATCCAGGGTGTAGAGTGTACATTACCTGACTCTCCTCTATGTCAGAATTCATCAGTTGCTACTCCATCTTTGAGCATCAAAAGTTTGAAAAGCCCTTTGTTTGTTTTTACACTAACACATGATCTCAGCTGGCCCTGAGCAAAGTGAGAGTGCTGGGCTCCTTTGTGAGGCATCCTTTGTCCTGTCCTGCTCTTCTGGGTTTCATTGTCTGAGTTCAGGAAGGAGGCAATTCATCCACAGCTATGTGAGGAGAAGCAAGCAGAATATAGGAGTAAAGAAGGGGGTGCTTCTTTCTATCTTGTGCCCTTCTTTCTCTCCTACTTTCCCCCGTCTTTCTCAGGACACTCCTTCAGTGTCTTTATCCAGTAATTTGTGGATTGGGCTTCCCTTCAGTAAATAACATGGAGAGAGACTAGGAGGTTAGGCTGGCTGTGATTTGCTGTTAGGCGCTTAGGGCTGGGAAAGGGCATTGTGATCTTCTGCAGGAAGAGATTTGGAAGAGATTCTGGGATTTGGGGGATCCACGTGGTCACTATCTCAGAGTAGTTTAGTCTTCACATGGCCTTTCCCAAGAAGGCAGGAGGTTAATTAAGGAAAATGGATCACTTGGATTTAATGCCTCTTACAGAATACTTTTTTTATTTTTAATTTTTTATTTATTTTTTAAATTTTGTTTTATTGCTTAAAGTATTACAAAGAGTGTTAAATAAGTCTCCATTTTTTTCCCTTGACCTTACCCCCCCTCCTCGCCTACCCCCCAGTGTCTTGTGTCCATTGATTATGCTTATATGCATGCGTACAAGTCCTTCAGTTGATCTCATAACTCCCCCCTAACCCTCCCCAGCCTTCCAGCTGTAGGTTGCGTCTGTTCAATGCTGTCTGTCTCTGTATCTATTTATGTTCATCAATTTCTTACAGAATACTTTTGTCCATCAGTCGGTTTTGCAGTTCTCCTCGTCTCAGCTGAGGAAAGGGGTGCAGGAGGAGTTTGAGGCACACTTT
This sequence comes from Murina feae, assembly GCA_004026665.1. Lineage (NCBI taxonomy): Eukaryota > Metazoa > Chordata > Mammalia > Chiroptera > Vespertilionidae > Murina > Murina feae. Next base: position 10,904 of record PVJC01007238.1, on the reverse strand, counting down.
TGTTTGTCAGGGCTCTTCCTGTGCTGGCAGGAAATAGCATGGGGCTATTTTGTGAGCCTAGCAATTGAATGGCCTCCTTTTTTTACTTTGGTTTCTTGTCATTATCTCTTTTAAACCAACTTTGCAAAGAATGGCTAGTGGAGTCTACTCATAGACACCTATCTTACTCTAGCCCATCTGTGAAGTGTGCCTGAGTGGCTTCCTCTCCTCTAGCCACCTCTGATCAGGAGTGTATCTTCAATGTGTGGATATAGCATTTAGAGTTCATAAAATTCTTTACAGACATTCTATGTTTGGCTCACAGCATTGGGAGAAAAGCCAACCAAGCATTGTTGAGCGGATGCAGTTATTTTTAGCTACCTCTGTGTTTCCTATTGCACAAACTGCTTTTTTTCTTCTAAGAGGAGGAGAGCCCATGGGGTAAATGCATTGTGCCTCTGGTGGGTCACAGCGCTTTCTTCCGTTAGCTGTATGGACAGGGCCAAGGAAGCAGGCAGGTGATCTTTATGCTTAGATAATTTAAGTCTATCTTTACTATCTTTTTAAAATTATTTGATCTGAAAGCATTTATAATTTTAAAGTCTTAATGGAATAAACACAAATAGCCTATTTTTAGATCTTAAACATTATTGGCCCTTTAACTTAGGCAGGGCTTAAAGTTGTTATTTTGTGGGGAACTCTAGAAAGCTAAATTTAAAGTGATTCTTCTCCTAATCTTTGAATCATGGATACAGGAAAGTTCTCTTTTTTAGTTATAGGTAGGTAGGCAGAGTAATTTATGCAAATGTTTATTGAATGAATGCCTGTACAGACATGTTAAAACATGCAGTTTTAATAGGTTGAGCATTTGTGAAATAGTTATATTAAGCTGGACTTATGTTACCCTCCTGCCTTTCTTTTAGAATGCAAGACTTAGTAGGCACAGGGATAAACAAAAAGATCAATGGACCATCACTTTGTTATACAATAGAGATACCATGCCAAAGGAGGGACTGCTTAATAACAGAGCTAGAAAAATAGTTTGTTCAAAGAGGAAAATAGTAGAAAAGGATACTTACCTCACATCATAACAAAATAAACAAGATGGATTAAGAAGTTAAATATCAAAAGCAAAACTTTAAATCTTCTGGAAGAAAATATTAATAAGTAACTTTCTGACATCTGGGTAGGGACTTCATAAACAGGATCTAGAAAACATAAAATAAAATATTAATAAATTTGATTTTATAAATTAAGAAGGATATCTTAAAATGAAAAGATAACTATGACAAGATATATGTAACACATATAACCTACAAAGTATTAGCATTAGCAGATAAAAAAGAACTATAGATCAGTAAGAATGATGATAAGTAATCCAATAGAAAAGTGGGTTAAAAACATGAAAGGTATTGAATAAAATATACACATTTTTTTTTTTTAAATATATTTTATTGATTTTTTACAGAGAGGGAGAGGGATAGAGAGATAGAAACATCAATGAGAGAGAAACACTGATCAGCTGCCTCCTGCACACCCCCTACTGGGGATGTGCCCGCAACCAAGGCACATGCCCCCGACCGGAATCGAACCTGGGACCCCTCAGTCCGCAGGCCAACGCCCTAGCCACTGAGCCAAACCAGTCAGGGCAAATATACACATTTTAAAATTAGACTAGGGATCAGAAGTGTAAATTCACTCATTTCAGTGGCAAAATTAAGAAATCTGATGATACCAACATTAGCATCTTTATTATGGAATTTTCCTATCTAGTAGTACTGTGTGTGTGTATACACACACACACACACACACATATATATACATCTATTTATTGAAGTTTTATATTCTACATTAACAAAGTTAGTTAACATTTGTTATGCACTGTGGGCCTGGCACTGTGCTAAGTCTTTGACATTTATTGTTTTATAATCCTTAAAACAAACCTGTGATATAGGTAATATTCCTGTTATATGAATGAAAGAGACAGACAGCAGTGCAGTTCAATGAAGGAAATGACACCTTGGCTAGAACAGGTTCATGGACATAAGATAAATACAAAATAATAGACAATTTCAATAGGGACAGGAACTATAAAATATTTCAGTTAAAGCGAACAAGAAATATATATGACCACTAAGGGGAAGAGTGGCTGGTTAAGAGCTTGAAGGTATGACTGAAGTCAGGATAAGCGGAGTTCAAATCCCAGCTCTACTACTTGGCAGCTGTGTGACTTTGGACAAATTTGTCTCTCTGTGTCAGTTTTGTTTATAAAATAAGGATAGATAGATATTGCCAAATTGTTCTTTGTTAGTCTAGATTACCCACCTCACCAGCAGTGTATGAGAGTCTCTCTATCCAGAAGCAATCTTAAAGTCAGAAGGAAGTGTAGAAAGCATCATGAGTAGCCACTAAATCTTCCAAATCAGAACAGAGGCTCAGAAAGAGATAGCGGTCCGCTCAGGGTCATGTAGAGAGATAGTGACAGAGTCTGAAACCTAGACTTTCTGACTTCCTCCTGGTATTCTTTTTACTACTGTAAGAATTCATGAATTAAACATTTTATGAGCATTATTTGTGAGACTTTTGTGCTAGATGCTAAACATTTATGTTTAGCATAATAATTCTTATCACTCTGATTTTATCTCTTTATTTCCATTTTATAGCCGAGGAAGCAGAATCATAGAGGTTAAGTAACTTTCTCAAGATCATACACCTAGGAAGTGGCAGGGTAAGATTGGAACCTAGGTCTGTTTTCTTCCTGAGCTCCATCTTCTTTTTTAAAAAAACACCCTTATTGAGGATATGTGTTACTGATTTTTAAAGAGAGGGGAAAAGAGAGAGGGAGAGAGAAAGAGAAACATTGATCAAACATTGATTGGTTGCCTCCTGTACACAGCCCCACCAGGAATTGAACCTGAAACTTAGGTATGTGCTCTGACTGGGAATCAAACCCATCACTTTTGGTGTACGGGATGATGCTCCAACCAACTGAGTCACACCAGCTAGGGCAAGCCCCATCTTCTTTATACCGTCCATATGTGCCCATTTCAGATGTTTTCTCTTTCCTGTTTGTTCATTATCCTTTCTAAACTGTTTATACTCCTCATACTTTTTTTGACTGCCAGGCTAACCTCTGCTTTGTGGATATTGACAACCACTTCATTGAGTTGCCGGAGGACTTGCCTCAGTTTCCCAACAAATTGGAGTTTGTCCAGGAAGTCTCTGAGATTCTCATGGCATTTGGTATTCCCCCTGAAGGGAACCTTCATTGCAGTGAGAGTGCCTCCAAGCTGAAGAGGCTCCGGGCCTCTGAGCTTGTCTCTGACAAGAGGAATGGGAACATTGCAGGCTCCCCGTTGCATTCCTATGAGCTCCTCAAGGAGAATGAAACTATCGCCCGGCTGCAAGCCTTGGTCAAGAGGACTGGGGTGAGCCTGGAAAAGGTAAGATGCTGCGTATGAATCTGTGACAGGTTTGGTCTGTGCTAGGGTACTGTCCTGGTGAAATAAGTTGGTGGGGTGAGAAAGCACTCAGTTCAGGAAAAGGCACATTTGTCAGAGTGAAAGAATGCTCTGGTATGAGAGACTGGATTCAGCTTTGGAAAACATTATCCTTATAAAAGCTACTGGAATCTAAATTGGGGGTTAAATCTGGGTACTTTCTCACTTGGGCATTAAGGAGAGTCTGCTCTCATCCTATGTGAACATGCAGCAGAGCAACTCAGAGGGGTGATGTTGGTAAATCTCTGTGTTCAGACCTCTTTGTCAGCAGCCTAAAGCATACAGAGCAGGTATTTTCAACCTTTTTGTTTGTTTGTTTGTTTTTTTGTTAATCCTCACCTGAGGATATTTTTCCATTGATTTTTTTTTTTTTTAGAGTGTAAGGCAGGGGGAGAGACAGAGAGAGAAACATCATGTCAGAGAAAGAGATATTGATTAGTTGTCTCCTGCACATGCCCCAACCAGAGTCAGGGATTGAGCCTGCAATTGAGGTATGTACCCTTGGCTGGAATCGAACCCAGGACCCTTCAGTCTGTGGGCTGACAGACCCTCAGTCTGTCTACTGAGCCAAACTGGCAAGGGCTTATCTCTCTTCTGACTCAAGGAACCGAGGAGAACCTGAGTGCGTTGCCTAACATTGTCCTAGTAAGTGGCTGAGTGGAGACTAGACCCTGGTCCCCTTGAATTCTAGTTCTGTGCTCTTTCCAGGGATGTACTTAGCTTTCCTTTTTTTGACTTTGATCAGTTTTTTTAGCCATCGCTTCATCCTCTCCTATTCCCATTGTTAAATTATATTTGTAAATTATATATAAGCAAAATGAGCCAGTGTAATCATTTTGTTGAGCTATTCTTTTTTTAGAGAAAGAAAAAGAGAGAGAGAATGAGAGAAAGAGGAGAAAAACATTGTTGTGAGAGAGAGAGATTAATCTGTTGCCTCTCCTATGTGCCCTGACTGGAAATTGAACCTGGGACCTTTCAGTGCATGGGACAATGCTCCAACCAACGGAGTCATACAGGCCAGGGTTTGCTGGGCTATTTCTTAGTGAAGTGTGAAACATTTCATTTTCCTGCTTTAGTTAGTTGAGCAGATATTTTTTTAAAAAATCATATAAAAAACCTAATAGTAACTATGTATGGTGCCTGATGGATACTGGAAATATCAGGGGAATACTTTGTAAAGTGCATGATTGTCTAACCACTATGCTATACACTTCAAACTAATATAATATTGCATGTTAACTGTAATTGAAAATATTTAAAAAAATCATGGCCAATTGTAGAGCAGAGAAGTATTAAGATATATTAAAAAGGTTAAAGAAAAACACAGTAAGGCAAACTTCTTAGGGAGAAAGATAAAGAAAGTGTTACATGGGAGAAAATCAAAGAGATGTAGGTAGAGCTAGAATCTAACCATGTTGCTTTGCATTATCATTTTCTTACTGACTTCCAGAGACCCCTTTTCCCCAGACCCTTGAGATAAGCTGCACCTTTCTCTATTGCTGAATCTCTCTCTGCCCATAATGATCACTTTCACTGAGTTACTGGGTACCTGTAAGTGGAACATCTCATTTATCTTTTCTCCATGTCAGAATTCCTTTCTTTTTTTCCTCCTCCCATTTTCTCTTTTTCCCTCATTTCCATTTGCTGCAAAGTAAGTGAGGGAAAAGGGAAGAGGAATGAACCAGTTGCATTTCTTGGGGATAAAAGGAAAAGCTTGTGTGTTCTCAACTGTCATTTCTCTTTTTTTATAGTTGGAAGTGCGTGAAGATCCCAGCAGCAATAAGGATCTGAAAGTTCAGTGTGATGAAGAAGAACTCAGGATTTACCAGCTAAACATTCAGATCCGGGAAGTTTTTGCAAATCGTTTCACTCAGATGTTTGCAGATTATGAGGTGTTTGTCATTCAGCCCAGCCAGGATAAGGAGTCCTGGTTTAATAACAGGGAACAGATGCAAAACTTTGATAAAGTGAGTTTAATCTTCTGAGGAGGGGTGTGAGGCATAAAGATTTAACTGATAATGAGTTTTCTTTCATAATACAGATGACCCTTGAACAATGTGGGGGTTAGGGGTGTTAATTCCCTGCATAGTCAGAAAATTGTCTATAACTTTTGACTCCTTCAAAATTCCAGATGTCCTTTGGTATCTGTCGGTGCTTGATTCCGGGACCCTGTGGATACCAAAATTTGCAGATGCTCAAGTCCCTTTTTTTAAAAAAATTTACTTGTTTTTAAATATTTTTATTGATTTCAGAGAGGAAGAGATAGAAACATCAGTGATGAGAAAGAATAATTGGCTGCCTCCTGCATGCCCCACAATTGGGAGCGGGGGAATCAAACCCACAACCCAGGCATGTGCCCTGACTGGGAATCAAACCATGACCTCCTGGTACATAGGTGATGCTCAACCACTGAGCCACGCTGGCCGTTTTAAAAATGGTGTGGGAAAAGGCGTACTGTCAGCTCACCACATTCATGGATTCCCAACAGTATTTTCTATCTGCAGTCATTTAACTCCACAAATGCAAAATCTAGGGATATGGATGGAGGGCCAATTGTATGTTTATTGAAAAATATATATAAATGTACCTGTGCAGTTCAGACCTGTGTTGCTCAAGATTAAATGTGGGAAACAAGTTTGTGATCCTTCTGGTACTGATAAAATGCAAGGTCTTGTTGCTTTGGAATAGAGTGCTGGTTCTTGCTATCAGGTGATTTACCTTCATTGTTAAAAAAAAAAAAAAGGATGAAGAGATTTTACTGTTGGCTTTTCCTAAAGACCTAGGAAGCTTCAGAGAATTATCCCAGTGGGTCTTTGGGTGTGTTGCCTTTGCTGGTCAGAGGTGACATACCCTTTTCCTCTTCTCTGTTGATGGATGACTGTCTGTTTCCTTATCCCACCAGGCATCTTTTCTATCAGATCAGCCTGAGCCCTACTTGCCCTTTCTCTCAAGATTCCTGGAGACCCAGATGTTTGCTTCTTTCATTGACAATAAAATTATGTTTCATGATGATGATGATAAAGACCCTGTGCTCCGGGTGTTCGATTCCCGAGTAGATAAGATCAGGCTGTTGAATGTTCGGACGCCTACTCTCCGCACATCCATGTACCAGAAGTGTACCACTGTGGATGAAGCAGGTGAGGCCTCCTTGTTGCCATACTGCTTGCTGCTTGGATTATGTCACTAATGTGTCCCTGCTCCTCAACATGGCAGCTTCTTTCCGTTTCTGCTTTTGCTTCAGCTTTTCCGATAGCCTGAAATGCTCTTTTCTTTCTTTTTTTCCTGGTTAGCTCTTTTCATCCTTTAGCACTGTGTCAATTGGGAATGGGTCCTGCTGTAGGTAATAGAGAAGAGAATCTAATTAGCAGTGAGCTAGAAAGATGTGGAGATATTTTTCCCAGATTAGCAAGAAATGTAGAATTGGTGGTTACTGGTGTTGGTTCAGCTGCTCAACAGTCTAACCAGGAACTGAGGTTCTGTCTTTTTACTCAGCTGTCCTTAGTGTATTGACTTATATTCATGCTGGGAATTTTAAAAAATATCCTTTTATTTTATTTTAGGGAGAGAGAGAGAAAGAGGAAGAGAGAGAGAAAGAAATATCAATCAGCTCCCTCCTGCATGCCCCCTGCCTGCAACCTGGGCATGTGCCCTGACTAGGAATCAAACCTGCATCTTGGTGCATGGGACAGTGCTTAGCCACTTGAACCACATCGGCGAGGGCTACAAGAGGCTTTTTATTTCACATTCAGGGTAAGAAGAGGGGAGGCTGCTACCAGGCAAAGCTTTCTGTTGTCTCATAGGCCAGAACCATGTTATGTGACTATTCTTAAGTGCAAGAAAGGCTGTGAAGGGGAGTAGTGAATTGGATGTAATGTTACTCTGAACAGTGTTGGAGTTCTGTTAGCAAGAAAGAAAGAGCAAATGAGTTATGAGTAAGCAGTTGATGGTGTTTGCCACAAAAACTTACCTGGTATGTCTCCTCTGTGAAGCCTTCTCTGATGCCCTCAGGCTGAGTTGGTGGATTCCTCCTCTATCCTGTGGTGCTTTGTTCTTACCTCCCCTCTGTAATCTCTGTTCTTTTGAGCTGTCATTAATAGGGAGCAATTTAAGAGCAGAGACTGTATTTACTTATTTTCTTACCCCAACTTCTATCGTTGTATTTATGACAGATAGATGTTAACAGTGGTTTGCTAACCCTCGCTGGTTTGGCTCATTGGATAGAGCATCAGCCTGCTGACTGAAGGGTCCTGGGTTTGATTTCATTCAAGGGCACATGCCGGGTTGTGGGCTCGATCCCTAAAAGGGAGCGTGTAGGAGGCAGCCGATCAATATTCTCTCTCATCGTTGATGTTCTATCTCTCCTTCTCCCTCTCCCTCTCTCTCTGAAATCAATAAAAATATATTTTTTAAAAAATGGTTTGCTACATGCATGATTGAAAAGGTCTTTTTGTTCCTAGAAGCCCTATCTAGATGATTATAGCTAGAGAATAGTCTCAGTTTGAGGTGCCAGATTAAGTAGTTTGTTACTTTCTTATAGGATGTTCAGTGTTCTTACTGCTATTTTGTATATATTGTTCATTCATTTACTAAATATTATAAATACCTACTACATGCTTAACATATGATAAGTGCTCACAAATATATATGTACTGAATGAGTAAACATGTCAAGCATTTTTCTAGGATTTAAACATAGCTTTTTAAATTTATTTTTAATCTTCACCTGAGGACATGTTCATTGATTCTGAGAGAGAGAGGAGAGAAAGGGGAGAGAGAGAGAGAGAGAGAGAGAGAGAGAGAGAGAGAGAGAGAGAGAGAGAGAGAGAGAGAGATCGGTTGCTTGTGAGACGACGCTCCAAGTTGCTTGTGAGACGACGCTCCAACCAACTGAGCCACACGGGCTAGGGTTCATTTTTCTAAGTTTTGAAGATAAAACTGGTGACAATTTAGACAAAGTTCTGCCTTCATTTGCCTTCATTGAGTACATTCTCCAGCCTTCTATCTTTACCTTTCAGCTCTCGATTCAGGTCTTTCATTAAGGTGACAGCCCTCTTGGTTAAGGCTTTTATTGGGGTAATTGTGTGGTTTTTAGTCTTAGTTTGTTAATATGGCAGTTTATTGATTTTTAAAGATGTACTAGTAAAATAACCTTGCATTCTTGAGATAAAGTCTTTATGTGATTATGATGTATTGTCTTTTTTATATATTATTGAATTCAGTTTACTACAATTTTGTTTAGAATTTTTGCATCTATGCTCATGAAGGATATCGGCTCATAGTTTGTTTGTAATATCTTGTCTGACTTGGTGTCACTATAATGTTGGTCTGAAAGAAAAGTTGGGAAGTATTCTCTCCTTTTCAGTTTCCCAGAAGAGCTTGTGTAAGTGATAGTACTTTTTCTTGAGATGTTTGGCAGAATTCATCAGTGAAGCCCTGTAGGCTTAGAGCTTTTTTTGTTTTGCTGTTTTTTGGGGGTTTTTTTGAGAAGATTTTAAACTATAGATTTAGTTTAAAAAATTGGGCTATTCAGATGAGCTATTTCTTCTTGAGTGAGCTTTGGCAGTTTGCTTCCTTCAAGGAATTTGTCCCTTTCACCTATTGTCAATTTTGTTGGCATTAAGTTTTTTATAGTATGTTATTGGAGCCCTGTAGGTAGTTCAGGGTTCCTGTTCAGGGTTCAAGTTCTGAAAGGAGGCCACACACAAAATGAAGAGTGACTAGAAGAGAATCAATTTGGAAACTGGGGAACCAGGCGTGGTATCTTTCCTCTACCAGGGTAGATTGCCCACTGATGCCTGGGTCTCACCAGCCTTTTATTGAGTCTCTGAGAAAACAACCATATCCGTAGGCAGGAAATTCCAAGGAAGAATTTTACATGCAATTAACAAGTGGGGATTTACTGTAATTAACAATATTTCAACTTAAACAATGGGTGCATAGCTCTGACCTTTCAGAGCAACCAAAGTAGGTTAAAAACAATCAGTTTCCAGCAGTATGTCCTGTATTAATATCTGTAGAGTCTGTCGCTTCTCTCATTACTGATTTTGGTAATTTGTGTTTTTTCCTTTCTATTTTTAGAAGTCTGGTTAGTTTTACTGATCTTCTGAAAGAACAGTTTTTGGATTTATTATTTTGTCTGTTTATTTCATTGATTTCACTCTGGCCTTTATTATTGCCTTTCTTGTACTTTGAATTTAATTTGCTAGTCTTTTTTCTAGTTTTTTAAGGTGGAAGCCACAGTCATTAATTTGAGACCTTTCTTCTTTTTCTAAGATAGGCATTTAGTGCCATAAATTTTCTTTCAAGTAATAATGACATACTACAAATTCTTATATTTTGTGTTTTTATTTTTATTCGGTTCTTATTTTCCTTTTGATTTTTTCGATGGCTGGATTATTTGGAAGTGTGTTACTCAGTTTTAAGATGTTCTTAGTGATTATTGTAGTCAGAGGACATATTTTGTATTATTCAAATTGTTTTAAATTATTGAATGTTATATGGCCCAGAATATGGTATATTTTTAAAAAGTTTGAATTTCTTTTTCTTATCTAGAGAAAGCTATTGAGCTGCGTCTGGCAAAAATAGACCATACTGCGGTTCACCCCCATTTACTTGACATGAAGATTGGACAAGGAAAGTATGAACCAGGCTTCTTCCCAAAGTTGCAATCTGATGTGCTTTCCATTGGGCCTGCCAGCAACAAGTGAGTCAACCCCAGGATTCCCTGATTCAGCTCCCTAGCCATCCCATATCTGAGCCTGAGCTGGTATAAAGCACATATGGAGAATACCAAAACTCTCTGGGTTTTTCACTTTTTGAGTAAGAAAGTGGGTGACAGAGTATCATCAGCTCCTGTCTCCACTGTGCCAATTTGCATAGCTCCACATGCCCAGGACCTGCGAAAAGCCAGGCTGCAGATGGGTTGAAATGATCTCACGACTAAATCCCATACCACATGTGGCTGGCATTTTATCTCCAGTAAGTGGTAGTTGAAATGGAGTCTGAACTGGCAGTAGGTAACTTAGCAGGATTGCTGTTCTTTTTTTTTTTTTTTTTAATTTATCTTTATTGTTCAGATTATTACAGTTGTTCCTCTTTTTTCCCCCATAGCTCCTCTCCTCCCAATTCCCACCCCAACCTCTGACCTTGCCCCCCCCCATTGTCCTCATCCATAGGTGTACAATTATTGTCCAGTCTCTTCACGCATCCCCAACACCCTTGACCCCCGAAAATTGTCAGTCCACTCCCTTTCTATGCCTCTGATTCTATTCTATTCTCAAAGGATACCTTTCAGCACTTCATATAATACTGGTTGGGTGGTGATGAACTCTTTTAGCTTTTTCTTGTCTGTGAAGGTCTTTATCCGACCCTCAATTCTGAACGATAGCTTTGCTGGGTAAAGTAATTTTGGCTGTAGGTTCTTGCT
>PVJC01007237.1:0-52137 GCA_004026665.1 Murina feae | reverse complement strand
GGCCCTTTGCGGGGGCCGGGGTCCTGCTTGGCAGCTCCCAGACCCCTTGGCGGCACCGGGAAGGGGGAAAGGAAGGCTGCAGGGGATGGGTGAGTGGGAAAGAGTTGGCGGCCTGCTTGGTGGCTTCCCAGGTCCCTTCCAGGGATCAGGGAGCAGGAAAAGGCTGGCCTGACCACGAGGCAGGGTTTTCCCTGCTTTCTGGTGGATGGAGGAAGATGGGCAGTAGGCAACCTTGGGAGGCAGGCAGCACCCAACCCTGGTCACAGCTCAAAAAAGAGAACAACATGCAGGGGAGGGCAAGAGTCTGAGAGATCAACATAGAGGGGGTGCCTGCTCCAAGCCTCCACGGTGTGCCTGGGGGCAGGTCCCCGGCAGGTAGACACACACAGGAGGACTACTCCGAGCCTCAGATGCGGCTGGGGGCAGGTCCCCAGTGGTGACACACACACATACACACACATACATACAAAAGGCGCCTGGCAGACTGGGGCCATCATAGGACATCCACTGAGGGGTCCCAGATTGTGAGAGGGCACAGGCCGGGCTGAGGGACTCTCTCCACCCCGAGTGCACAAATTTTTGTGTACCGGGCCCCTAGTCTAATCTAATAAAAGAGTAATATGCAAATTGACCCTCACTCCATTACACCCACAAGCCACGCCCACAAACACACCCACAAAACAATCAGGAGCAAATATGCAAATTAACTCAACTAAGATGGTGGCAGCCACAGAGCTGGAGTTGCCCCGGGCAATGGAGGAAGCCAGGGTCCTTCAGGGCCCTGAGCTCTACTCAAAGCTACAAAGTTTCAATTATAGAAGACATAAACAAACCCCAGATACCTGCGGGGCTGGGACCTTGGGTTGCCAGGGGCAACCCAGGCTTCGAGCAGGGGACCAAGGCAACAAAGTTTCAATTATAGAAGTTAAATAAATCTCAGATACCTGCTTCTAGTCAGGCACTCCAGTAGGGACCTGAACCCTGAAGGGGCTGTGGGCAGCCTGAAACAGCCATCAGCCCCTCACTCAGGCTGGCCAGGCATGCCAGCAGGTGGACATCCCCCGAGGGGTCCCAGACTGTGAGAGGGCAGAGGCCGGGCTGAGGGACACCCCCCCCAGTGCACAAATTTTTGTGCACCCGGCCTCTAGTATCTTATATTGTGCCTTTTAGTGATTTAACAGGAGTATCAAGTTGTTTTAATTTCAGTTCTTAATTATCTAATATAAAAATGTCCATGTCAGTAATTCAAAAGCAGGTGCATAAAGAATTTCTTGTATTTAGGAAAAAGTTATTGCTATTGATCACCTGATGCATTCAAGGAAAGAGAATGGCACTCTTATTCTAGTTTGTAAATCACATCAATTTTAACAATGACTTAAAAAGTTAAGTGATTTCTTTGAACTCTGAAAAGAGGTTTGCTTATGGTAAAGAAAAACTAATGAGTTGTGTGTTTATATCAGATATAGATGGGTGAAATTCCTATTGACTCCATGAATATAGAACAATAATATCCTCCTATGGGTTTGATATTTTATAAGCACTTACTATTTACCACACACTGGTTTAGGATTTTTATAAATACTAACTTCTTTAACTTTAGTAACAACCTTAAAGAACATGTGCAATTAGTCTCCTCAGATTACTAGTATATAGATGAAGAAACTGAGAGTTTCAGTAACTTGCCTAGAGTCATGCATGCAATATGGCAGCAGAGTACTTGCTTTAAGACTGTTTCTCAGAGAGTGCCATCATTGGGTTGATCCCAGTGTGGGGATTCTGTTGGCCTGACATCATTCCAGGGTTCAGAGGGCAGTTGGCTGCAGGTTTTGTCATAAAGCCTAGGAAAGCAATGAAATTATGTGTGGGAGATAAAACATATTATACATTATAACCTATATTTTCTGTGGTGTACATAATGCATTAGCCATACCACATCTTATATACCATATGACATATATTTTCATGACATGTATTAATGCGATGGTAGTAAACACATAGGCATATATTATCCACACATCTAGATGCTATCCCCCGAAGGCTACCCTTTCCCATGTGCCTCCATGGCCTAATGATACGTGTGCTTTCCATCCCATGCCTCCCTTCTCAGACCTTCAGGAACTGCAGTGCTACTAGTATTCTTGGAAGCTATTTTTCTTTCTTCTGGGTGAGGAGTATATTGAAAGATCAGCAGTATCCATCTGTCTCCATACTCCAAGGATGGGTCGTGGAAGAGAGGCCCAAACACCTTGGACACGGCCATGGTGTGGCAGCCCGACACTAACTTTTCTACTGTGGAAGCAGCTTCCATGGGAAGAAGTTTATTTTATTTTTAAATGTATTTTTATTGATTTCAGAGAGGAAGAGAGAGAAACATCCATGATGAGAGAGAATCATTGATTGTCTCCTGCATGCCCCACACCAGGGATCAAGCCCACAACCCCAGGCATATGCCCTGACCAGGAATCGAACTACGACCTCCTGGTTCATAGGTCGATGCTCAACGACTGAGCCACACCAGCTGGGCAAGGAGTTTCTTGTCATAGTTTTTTGCAGGGAAACTCTTGGCAGTTGCTTGTAATATCACCTATTCCCAAGAATGCCAAACCTGTGCTCATCTACTGGACAGTGGCTTCTCAAAGATGGGTCCCATTTCCAAGCAGCTCCTGTTGACAGTAGCTCTGCCATGCCCAGTCATTTAGGGCGCACGCACGCGCGCGCACGCGCGCGCGTGTGTGTGTGTGTGTGTGTGTGTGTGTGTGTGTGTGTGTGAATGGACTAAAATAATGAGCGTTATCAAACCTTCTATTTTTCCCTGCTAGAGGATCTCAAATTAAATAGGACACTGTATGTGCTCCTAGTAGCAAGTAATAATGGCACAGAAGACACTGGATTAAAACTAATAATCTCCACATGGGCTCTGAGATATTTTAAAATATAGAATTTACAGTAAATAGATGTAATGAGGATAATCATGATTGTATAGGCTTCTTTAAATTTTATTTTCTACATCAGTTTTATTTTTAATCTTTATTGTTGAAAGTATTACATATGTCCCCATTTCCCCCCATTGACTTCTCCCATCCCACCCTCACCCCTCACCCCAGGCCTTCACCACCGTATTGTCTGTGTCCATGGGTTATGCATATATGCGTACAAGTTCATTGACTAATCTCTTCCCACCAATCCACCCTCCTCTACCTTCCCTCTGAGGTTTGCTAGTCAGTTCGATGTTTTTATGTCTCTGGATCTATTTTATTAATTTAAGTCAGTGTTTCTTTTTCCTCTTGGCATTCATTCCAGAGTTTATTTTTAAATGGGCTGCTATGTGCACAGTACCTTGCCTTCAAAGTACTGTGTAAGGATTTGGGCCAGTACCTAACAGGAATAACAAAATTATGAGCCCCAGGACACTGCTCATATATAATAAGCACTCAATAAATACATTTTTAAATATATATTTTATTGATTTTTTACAGAGAGAAAGAGAGAGGGATAGACAGCTAGAAACATCGATGAGAGAGAAACATTGATCATCCGCCTCCTGCATACTCCCTACTGGGGATGTGCCCGCAACCAAGGTCTATGCCCTTGACCGGAATCGAACCTGGGACCCTTGAGTCCACAGGCTGATGCTCTATCCACTGAGCCAAACCGGTTAGGGCTCAATAAATATTTTTTCAAAAAATAAGTGGGCCGACCACAGTTTATCGGATAGTAGAAAAAGATAGCTTTAACCCCTGCTCACTTTGGAGGAGGGAGCAGCTAGTATAAGAGGGGCAATAACCCCAGACTTCCCTTTGCTGTCTCTGGAGAAAAGAAGGATACTGGATAGAGTGGGGGAGGGAGAGATTACCCAGAGAATTTATATGCATAGATGCATAGCCCATGGACACAGACAATAGTGTGGTGAAAGTCTGGGAGGAGTGGCTGTGGGTGGACGAGGTCAATGGGAAAAAAACAAAGGGGACATTTGTAATACTATTTACAATAAAGAGAAATTAAGCCCTAGCTGGTTTGGCTCAGTGGATAGTTTGCCTGCGGACTGAAGGGTCCCAGGTTTGATTCCCAGTCAGGGCACATGCCCGGGTTGCCGGCTCAATCCCCAGTGTGGGCAGGCAGGAGGCAGCTGATCAATGATGCTCTCTCATCATTGATGTTTCTAGCTCTCTCCCCCTCTCCCTTCCTCCCTGAAATCAATAAAAAAAATATATTTTTTAAAAAGTCATGTATTTTTTAAAAAGATAAATTAAGAGAAAATAAGGACATTGAAGAGTAGTTGGGGAAACATGGGCCATCGTAGGGGTGGCAAGATGGCTGCTACATTAGACACCATCTAGGAATTGACTTGTGTAGAGTCATGCCCAGAACCAGAATGTGGTTGACTGCTTGAGTTTTAAGAGGTGTTAAAGTTCTCTTGAGATGGAGCTCTGGTGTGAGTTAGAGCTTCTCAACAGCTTATGGTGATTTGAAATGTTTACATTGCAACAGTCCATTGACCCCCATTCTATGACCCTCATTCTATGCTACAAAGAGTAAAGGTTCCCTGTCTCTCAGATGATCACAGTATCTTACAGGGTGATTCACAGGTTACACATTAGAACAGCAAAGAGGAAATATTTTTACTTGGCCACGCCCTCCTTTTAAAAAACAAATATTACTATTTTTTTTTAAAAAAACACACCATATCGCTGGCATAGTTTTCAGTCTTTCTCACAATTGGTTTGCTCTTTAAGCATACAATCTTTAACTGTGGAATCATTCAGAAATAATTATTTTTGGAAGGAAAATGACAAGGGAAATAGTTATGTAGTCACTTCGTTATTATCCCTGATGATTTTGCCACTGGAATTAAAATCTCATTTTAGCAAATAGCAACAATTACCTTCCCTTTTGTGAACCATTGGAACAAAATGGCTTATTAGAAACAGAACTAAATTTTATTTCTGCACCTGAGCCTTGGGCCTGTCTTGTATTTTCACTGCTGGAGCTGGCTTGCACTGGATGGGAAACTAATTTCATATATCTCTTCCCAACTCCATGCTCCATTTCCTCACCTTGGTACCTTGAAGTTTTTCCCAGTGGGAGTGTTTACACCATGGAAATTGGTAAAGGCTCCCAGCCAGGGCTGGTCTCCAGAGTCAGTTGTTAAGCATTTCTCTAGCACACTACTGCCCCGTTCAGTTCTCACTTTTTCTGACAAATACTCTCTAAAATGTAGTGTGTGCCGCCCTCTTTGCAAACAGAGGGTGTAATGGAAAAGGTTACTGTTTCTTGGCCTCATTATAAGAATTCACTTCCCGAGGTCTGCATTTTAGTGTCTTTCTTCATCTTTCCCAACAGGAGGCTTCTTCCTTCTGAAAGCCTTCACTCCTCCTCTAACAGCTCTGATGGGCCCTATCCCATGATTTAGATAATCAAATGCACTAGGTATGCATATAGAAGAACAAATGAGAGTTTGAAGACAAAATAAAATTTGTAAATGAAATGCATGGTTTTCCTGCATGGCATGGCTCAGTAATTGAGCCTCAACCTATGAACCAGGAAGTCATGATTCGATTCCTGGTCAGGGCACGTGCCTGGGTTGTGGGCTTAATCCCCAGTGTGGGGCGTGCAGGAGGCAGCCGATCCATGATTCTCTCTCATTATTGATGTTTCTTTATCTCTCTCCCTCTTCCTTCCTCTCTGAAATCAATAAAAATATATCTTAAAGTGCATGGCCTTGGTTCAGTGTTTTTGTGGTAACTAGTTTGGTTGCCAGGACTGGCTTGATGGCATTTGACCTGTACAGGCCCTCAGGGCCCTGTTCTCAGAAGGGCCTCATGACTGGTTTAAGGCTCTGCTGTCGCCATCTTGAAATTCCGCATGCTTTTTGAGCAAGAGGTCTTGCATTTTCATTTTGCCTGGGGCTCCTTACACTATGCAGGCGATCTTGGGAGTTGTTCAGATGTCTTTTCTGCTTCTGACTTTAGAAAGTTGAATTTGTTAGAAGTCAGGTATCTAGATCAGTGGGATGTTGCTGTATTACCTACAGATCAATGTACATGCTGAGTAACTCATAAAAAAAGTGTGTGCTCTCATTTACTGTATTTTGATTTTTATAGAGGGTGACCTAGAAAGAAAAAAGATATGCTGTAATGTTATTAATGTATTTTAAATTTGAGTGTATAACATTGATCCCAGTCCTTCATTTGCAAGTAAGCACTTTTTGATTCTCTTATTTAATGCATACTTTGAACATTATTTTATTAATTAGTCACATATCATAAAATTTACTGTTTCAGTGTACAATTCATTGATTTTAAATAAAATTACACAGTTGTGCAGACATCCCCAGAATCCAATTTTAGAACATTTTAATCAGCCCAGTGAGATCACTCATTCCTATTTTCAGTCATTCCCTGTGCCCATTCTCAGCCCCAGGCAACCACTATTCTATTTCATATCTCAAAAGATTTACATTTTCTGAACATTTCCTATAAATGGAATCATGCAATATCTAGCTTTTTGTGACTTGCTTCACTCATTCAGCATTATGCTTTTGAGGTTCATCCATGGTATGGCATATAAATACATACTTTTAGGCAAAGATTCATAGGATGTATGAGATTTGTGTAGGAGAAATAATACTCACTTATACCTTACGTCCCCAGAACTTATTCATCTTATAAAGATACTAGAGGCCCAGTGCATGAAATTTGTGCATGGGTAGGAATGTGCCCTTGATCAGAATCAAACCCGGAACCCTTCAGTGTCCAGGCAGACACTCTATCCCCTGAGGCAAACCAGCTAGGGCCTTTTTCAGAAACTTCTGAGTGTTTTCCACCCAGGCAATGAAAAGAATCTCCATCAATAATCACAGAGAGACAGGAGGGTAGAGAGTTGAGATGAACATGCCAATGGGATTGGGTTTGTGGGCCTTTTCATTCTAGACAGTGGTCTCAATTTTCTCTGAATAGTCAGTTCAAATGTAAGCATATTCTTAGAATTGCATCCTTGGTTTTTAAAATCATGCTGAAAAAATAAGGCAGGTGGGTGAAGTTAATAGATCTAAGAATCAGAATCTAGAGGTCTGCCTTCAATTCCAGCTTTTGTGCAATGTGGCATCTCAAAACCTCAATTTTACCATCTTGAGAATAGAGTAAGCCTTACTCTCTTTCATGAGTTTTTCCTAGGCATCATCAATGAGAGAATGCTCAAACAAACAAACAAAAAAGCCAGCCACTTGGAGTTTTAAAGTCCTTTATTAATTTTTATCTCCTTAGGATTTCTTCCCCCCTCCCCATACTGACCAATAATAAGGATGCATTCATATTTCAGCAGGGCTTGGGATGGCTGTGGGTTTCTTTGAGTTCACTAGTCATTTATTGTTATTGATTAAGTAATTAGTGATAAGTTCCTGAAGAAAAGTGGGATAAGGAAATGAGAGTGATGGGATACTGTTGGAAGTGGTACCTTGGGAGGAGACCTGAGTGATGAGAAGGAGCTACCCAGTGTAGAATTCTGCTGAAATCAGAGCATTCCCAAAAAGAGAAAGCAAATGCTAAGGATGGGCATGTTGCTTAGGTTGTTATCAGATAAACGTGTAATGGGATGCCCTTCCAAAGGAGGAACAGGATTGTTTTGGTCCACATTGGAATGTGTTCCCTTTTAAAAGACATTGACCTTTTCTTTTGCTTTTGAAGGTTAAGACAAAGATATGTGGATTGCATGACAGTGAAAGCTCTAATTTAGGATAGGGTAACTCCTTGAGGAATGCTTCTATTTCTATGAGAAATTTATTTTATTTATTTTTCTTAATAATATTTTTAATTTTTCAATTAGAGTTGAGGTACAGTGTAGTTTCAGGTACACAACCCAGTAATTGGACATTTATATAACTTACAAAGTGATCATCCCGATAAATTTAGTGCCATCTAACACCAGACATAGTTGTTATAATATTATTGACTGTATTTCCTACCTGTACTTAGCATCCCCATGGGGAATGATTTATATATTCTACTTCATATCTATGACCATATAGCACCCACCTCAAAGCTAGGCGTCAACTATTGATGGTTCTCAATGTTGGCTTCATATTAGAATTATCCAGGAAGCTTTTAACACTCATTATTCAAAGTGTAGCCCTTAGACCAGCACTTTTGGTAACAAGAATTTAAAAGTTTCAGATACAACCAGACACTCAGTCAGAATCTGTGTTTTAGAAAGCTCCCAGGCAATCCACATACACATAACAGTTTGAGATGTACTGTATAATACAATACTGAAGGCCAGCCCCCATTCCTGGCTATGCTGATTTATTTGGTTTGGAGAGGAGCTTGGGTATCATTAACAACGAAGCCCTCAATCCCCAATTGGTCAAAGTTTGACAACATCTGGCTTGGTCGGTTTGACTTGAAGGGCCTCAATAACTGATAACTTAGAAATGGTTTCATCAATTACTTAAATTGCCTGTTTTAGAACTCATGGTCATGTTTCAGTGTTTCCTGACTTATAATAAATAATCTTCATAATTTATAAATCTTTTTCTAAACTAGTCCTCTAGTTCCTAGTTCACATTCCTGCCATCACAGATCTGGAATGGGAGTTGACTCATTTTCTTTCTCTTTAAGCCATGTAAGACCTTCTCCTGTTATAGAAGAGCAAAGAAATGCCAAGCACACTTCATGGAGAAAGGGAAGGAGCCCCTTTATTAACACTAGTGACTAGTGGACCCCGGGAAAGATTTTCCAAATCAGAGTGAGTAACATACAGAGGCTTTGCTTTTTATAAGCTTCCGGGGTCTTTGTCCTGCAGATATGGTTCCACCCCCTTGTGGGCTTACAGGAAGGCCCCCAGGTGTTGGCTTCCCAGGTCATATCAGATGATCTGTCCTGGGGCCAGCGGTAACGACCTTACCCCCCCCCCCCCAAACACAAACACACCAGGGCAGTGCATTGTTTAGTTTTCATGGCCTGACAAGCTTTGCAAAGATCAGTTTCCTCCTCACTCCAAGCTATATCCACACCCACTTTCTCATATTTGGGGATTTTATTATCTCTCACACTGTCTACTTGCTTTGCAATCTTGAACAGCATCTTACTATCTCACTTTCCTTTAGATTTCCATAGAAGGAGTAAATTTACTAAGTGGTTTGGTAGCAATGAATATAACTGTATTCCTGAAAACCCCTTCATTTTTCTACAAATACGTGATTTTGGTAGTTTACAATATAATATTCAACATGGATATTTTATTTTAGATATCATTTATTAAATACTGATGGTAAAGAATGCTCTTTAGAAGTCTTCATTGAAAGGACTCTCAATGTGTCTGAATGTGAACTCAACTGCAACAATCAAATTCAAGTTGAAATCCAGTTTTCACTTCAGTAGACCAGCCAAGGTTTGGATTCTCCGGTCCTTGATCTCTCATCGTGGTAAACCCACAAAATCATTTCATTAGTGGTTGCATTTCCTGTGAGAGGCCTTTTCTTTTTCTTTAATTTGGCATATAATTTGTACATGTTGAAACTTGTTTTATTTGCATTCCAATAGGAAGGCAGGGAATATTAGTTACTGGAAATGTTAACTGTATTGCTTAGAGCAGGGTTTCTCGGCCTCAGCACACAGTGACATTTTGAACTGGGCCAATCTTTGTTGTTGTGGGGCCTGTCGTGTGGATTGTAGGAAATTGAGTGGCATCCCTGGACTCAACTCTAGCACATCCCTAATTATGACAATCAAAAATGTCTTGCCCAGCTGGCATGGCTTAGTGGTTTAGCGTCGACCTATGAACCCAGAGGTCACCGTTGGATGCCTGGTCAGGGCACATGCCCGGGTTTCAGGAGGCAGCCAATCAATGATTCTCTTTCATCATTGATGTTTATATCTCCATCCCCCTCTCCCTTCCTCTGTGAAATCAATAAAAATATACTGTAAAAAAGAATTTGTAGATATTTATGATCTAAATAAGATACTTTATTTCTCAGTGTCACTGGTTTCTATTTTGTGGCTAGGCGAATTGTTATCAGTGTAAAGAGCATTTGTACATTGGATTTCTCCTTAGAGATGGTTACAAATATTTAAAATAATTAGTTGAGAAAACGTTCTTCCTTTCTTCCCTCTGAATTTTAAAGGCCCTTAAGTCAAGTGGAAAATCAAGTCATTTATCTGCCAACTTCAACTAAGAAAATGCCTTTGGCTGCAGTTGTTGGAGTGCTGCAGGTGCAAGTGGCTGTTTTGACCTGCGAATCTAGAGATGCGAGGCCTCATGCCTTCACTCTGTACATGTAAAGCAGCTGGTCTCAACACTGGCTGCACACTGGAGTCACATGGGGGGGGGGCTGTAGACATTTATACTCAGGCCTTGAGGGTGGGGCACAAGTATTTTTTCAAGCTGCCCAGGAGATTCTAGAGTGCAGCAGGCTGACACCTGCCGATGTGAGTAGATAGAGCTTCACTGCCTTTATCCTTTATTAGAGGTGCGGTGCATGAATTTGTGCATGAGTGAGGTTCCTTGGCCTGGCCAGCTTTAGGGCTGATGAGGGCTATCTTGTCCAGTCCTTATCAGGACTAAGGGGTGAGGAGGATGGACCATGGGATGTTGGCCAGCCAGGGAAGGTTGGCTGTGGGAGTGCACTGACCAACAGGGAGCAGCTTCTGCATTGGTCATCTGCCCCCTGGTGGTCAGTGCACATCATAGCACACAGTTGTTCTGCCATTCAGCCAATTTGCATATTAGCCTTTTATTATATAGGATTTTTCACTTTTCCATGTTTCCTTGTGGCCTGCTTCCTTCCTCTGTGGAAAGTGCTGGTCAACCTCTTTTGCCTATTCTTTATTATTATATTTTTAACCAAATGATTTTCATTTTTTTAAATCCTCACCCAAGGGTATTTTTCCATTGATTTCCAGAGAGATTGAAAGACAGAGAAAAATATCGATGTGAAAGAAACACATGGATTGGTTGCCTCTGCACATGCCCTGACCAAGGCCCAAGCCAGGGAGGAGCCTGCAACCTAGGTACATGCCCTTGACTGGAATTGAACCCAGGACTCTTCAGTCTGCAGGCCGACACTCTATCCACTGAGCCAAACCAGCGAGAGCAACCAAATGATTTTTTTCAAGTGTTTTTCCTTTGCTCAGACCTGGACTTGCAGGTAAACTGCTGGCTCAATATAGTCCACTTAATCCATAACCTTTTGACTGCTGCCTTCTTTTTAACTGTTAACCTCATTCCACCTGAAAAACCTCTATTTTTTTAAAAGGGGTATTTTTCCCTCAACTAGCATATAATTATCCTGATTCCCATTTATGTTTTCCATCATCACTTGCCTGTATTTTTTCCTCTCACTATTATTTATAGCTTAATTTTCTTCCTTTTCTTTGTGCTCCCTCTTATTCATTTTTCCATCTTTAGGTGACATCCTCTCCTTTTTCGGATTCTTCCCTGTGTTGCAAGATGCTGGGAGCAGGTGTCTCACTTGATGTGGATCCCTTGGCATTGTGACCCTCACTAGCATGTTATTTTTAATTCAAGACCAGCGTGTTTTGATTGTACATTCGGTATTTCAAATGCATGCTCTGTGTCCCTGTTTGCCCCACCTGAGCATTTAAATGTGACACCTCATGTCTGCAGGGCTCCCAGGTTCCCATTATGGCTGGTGGCTCTGGGCCAGCTAAACCATCCCAGGCCTCAGGCATCTCGTCACGTCTAGATTCACCTCCCCTCTTCCCACAGATGGGCTCACCTTTTTTCTAACCCTGCAGCCAACCTCCACGTAAACCCTGCTGTCTCTATCAGCCTTTGCACTTATAAATAATATCTAAACGGCCTTTATCCTTGGCTTACTTGAAAGTATTTCTGCTATGTTCCACCAGCAGCTTTCATCTTGTTTCTTGATAGTTCTTGCAAAATAAATCATAAATTGCCTCATTGATAAAATGTATGTCACTGTATCACTGTAAAAACTACCCCTGGATTCAAGCCAGTGATTCTACAATGGAGGCTCTCACTAAGGGAACGTGTAGGCCCCCTTCGGCCTTTGCATTCAGATTTGGGGATGGATTCGTTGTGCCTGCTTTGTCCTTTTCCCTCTTCTCATTTCCCAGGAATTCTCTGCTTTCTTGTCTGACCACACCACCACCCTGTTTCAGAAGCATCACACCAATTGTGTTTTGAAAGCCTGAGTTTTTGTTTTGTGTGCATGTGTACAATAATATCAACATCGATCTCCACCCCCTCTTTGGTAATGCTCAGAATATCCATATCAAATTATACTTAAAAAATACCTGTGTAAGCCTTTAAGCTGCACTTAAAAATCTTATTTTATATGTAAATCTTAACATATTTGCATTAATGTAAAAGAAGAATACTTTTCTGTTGACCCTTTAAAGAACAGCTCGTCAGATTTTTAAATCTAACCATTAACATTTTGCTGAGCATCTAAAGATTCCTTAGGAAGTCTAAATTTCCAGATATAAAAACATTAGATTCCCTAAAATATTTGAACAGTGATTAAAAACTTAAGTTATTAAATTCTAGGCACTTTAAATAAAATCATAAGTTTAATATGTCAGATTCTCCCAGACAATTCAAAGACCTCAAAGATCAAATAAAACATGTATATCTTAATATATTTACTCTAGAAGTTATCATAGTATTAATATAAAAGTTTTAATTTTTTATTAGCTCCATATATTTTTTTTAGCACTAGCACCTATATTAGTATTGTTACTAGTACCAGCATTAGCAATAGCATTAGAGTTAACATTAAAGTTAAAATTAATACTGGCATACATATTATTGCTAATAGTACTAGTATTAGTGCTAGCAGAAGTACTAGTACCAATATTGGTAGTATTATTGGTAATGCCAGTATTAGTGCTAGTATTAAGTACTATCATTAGCATTAATAAAACTACCAGCACTAGCATTAGTATTAGTATTAACACTAATATTTATGCCAATACTATAGGCCCGGTGCACGAATTTGTGTACAGGTAGGGCCCCTCAGCCTGGCTAGCAATCAGGGCTGATTGGGGCCCATCTCGCCCAGTCCAGATCGGGGTCCATTGGGGCCGGCTGGAGCGACTACAGAAGGTTGGCCGGTCATAGGAAGTTGGCTGTGGGAGTGCACTGACCACCAGGAGGCAGCTCCTACATTGAGCATCTGCCCCCCTGGTGGTCAGTGCATGTCATAGCAACCAATCATAATGGTCTCTTAGACTTTTATATATATAGATAGATAGTACATTGGTATTATTACTAGGACCATAACTAGTATTAGAAATACTACTATCAGGGGAATTGCTAGTAGTTTTAGTGTTTAGCATTAGTATTAGTTTTAACACCAATACCAGTTTCTATATTAGTGTTAGTACTAGTACTGGCATTAGCATTAGAATTCATATTAATGCTAATACTAGCACCACCATTATTATTAGTACTAGTACCAGCACCAGCATTAGCACTAGCCTTAGCCTTAGTGTTATAATACTTTTCAGAGCTACAAGGTTACTGACCTAAATGAGGAAAATGGAGATCGAGCAATGAGTTACTGGTTGAGAATGTGGCTTCAAAGTTGCAAATTTACTATTTTTGGTCAGAAATTTTGGATCAAGACACTAAAAACTAGAGTTTGCCAACCTCGTGCTTCAATGGCAGTGGGCCTTTGTTAGTACAGTCACTTTTAGAGTATAGTAGTATTTTCTAAGCTTCAACCTTTCTCATGACCTGGTGAATCATGGTCACCTATAGCCAATAATTTTCCAGTATTTCCTTATCTGATTTGCATTGAACATTTCTGTGATGACTTTTTATCACCTGAGTGAGGAGAGTGACCAATCATCCTTGTTTGCCCAGGCCTGTGGGTATCCTGGAACACAGGACTTTCGGTGCTATAACCAGGAAAGTCCCCAGGATAGCTGGTCACCCTAATTCTAGATCCGTGGTGCTCAACCCGCTCTAGAATGCTCTGGGAAACTTTTCCTACTACCAGGACTCCAGGGATGATGTGTATTCTTGTGCATCTGAAGTCATATTATTAGCAATAATAATTCCAGTTGGGACTTCTGAATATGTAAACTCCAGGGATTCTGATTTAATTGGTCTGGGGAGAGTGCCCAGCAGTGATATTTTTAGGAATCTCCCCAAGTGATTTTCATGTGTAGCCAGGGTTCTGCACTCCCTACCCAGTTCAGAACACCTTCTGCAACGTTTTATTGTTAACTTTGACAATGAAATTCAACAAGTCTTGAAATTTGGCAAGCCTGTATTTTGTTTGGGTTCATCAGTTTGCAGCATTTCCAGTAAACATTCCTGGGGGAGATATTATGTAATATCATGTTATTTGTTGCTTTTTCATTCTCATGGATGTTTGTTCTCATGGATTTTTGCAGAATTAATTTTTTTCTTTTTGATGTTTCAATTGTCATATCTTTGTCAATGAGAACTCTTTTAAGCTGGCCCATTTGGCCACTTAGCACCATCCTTGAAAGCATTCATGCTGCCTGGTGACAACAGAGTGTACCTGATCCATCCTGATTTTTCTTGATGCAATAGATAGATTTCATTACTCTCCAAGGATCTCTGGTTCTTTTTTTTCTTCTTTTTTTTTTTTCAATTTAAATTTATCTTTATTGTTCAGATTATTACAGTTGTTCCTCTCTGGTTCTTTTTAGTGGGGAAAGTTTAAGAGACAAAATCTTAGCTATAAGGACGCACATCAGGGTGTTTTATGTAAGTACTGATAGCAGGTAGATCTTGGATCCATGATCTTATCTGCAATTGAAATCCTTAATGCTCGCATATGGTTTTTGTGCATGTCATTGGCCAGCCTATAATTTTTATCTTTATGCTAGTCATATTTTTATACTTACTGGTATTGTAATGTTCTTTGCACTTTTTTGAAGCATTAACATTTCCTTACTCCTTTATTTACTCTCTTCCCAAATTTCAACTGTGTTTGGATCAGGAGAAATATGAATAAGCTTTGTGTATTTTCTAGTTTATGCTCAGAGGCGAGGGGAACCCTGTTCTTTTTTCTCAGCCTGAACTCTATTTCCTTTTATAGTTTGATAATTTCTCCCTTCTCCTGTCTTCATGTTTCCTGAAGTTTTGTCACTGTTTACCCTATTTCTTCATAAACCATAGTCAACTGACTTTTATAGACAAAGTGGAAAGTGGACTTTCCTCTAAAATGAGAGGATGTAGCTTATTTTACCATCTTTTTAAAAAATATCTATTTTTATTGATTTCAGAGAGGAAGGAAGATGGAGAGAGAGATAGAAACATCAATGATGAGAACCACTGATTGCAACCTAGGCATGTGCCCTGACCAGGAACTGAACTGTGACCTGCTGGTTCATAGGTGGATGCTCAACCACTGAGCCATGCCAGCTGAACTTTTGTTACTATCTTAAGAGAGGTGGCAATGTATGAGCAGAACTACCTTCTCTGTCATCATATTGGCTGATAATTTGTATCTGAGGTTATAGATTCAGGATATGGGTCCAAAATTTGGGATTAGAACAATGCAGCACCTAATGGCAGGAACCACACCCCGAGGATAAATGCTAAAACCCACATAAATGTTACTTCTAATGTTTTATACTCACCCTGAGTTGTTTTGTAGAGAAGGCAAAGGAAGAGAGAGGTAACATATCCAAGAAGGCCCTTTAGCAACCTTCTTGACTTGATTTTAGAATACCTTCATTTTGGAATTTATTCTGAGGACACAGGAGGTAAACCCTCACTATCCAAAGGATTTCCCTGATCCTGTGGTCTGTCAAGTCACTTTAGATCAGCCATAAGCCCCTTTGAGAGTTTCCAGATTTTTCTTCACAGGGAACCATGAAGCAGGCTGTTTATTTGTGGAACTCCCAGTTCTGGTTCTTTAGAACTTCTTCCTATGCTGACCTAAAGATAGCCAGCACAAAGGCTCTTAAAACACATGCCTTATTGACTTTGGAATGTTCTGGTAAATGCTAATCTGACTGATGCCTTTTACTCAGGGGTGGCTTTGGCTCAAGCCCCAAAGTGATTTTAGCCAAGAGGAAATAGAGTATCTAATAAATAATGTAGAGTTTACATATTCAGACATAAAATAATTATTATTGCTAATAATATGACTGCAGATGCTACATTCATCTCTCAATTTAAGAGCTTTTCTTATAGATAAATCCAAGTGAAATGTGATATAAGTATAAGCTTCTTTAGCCTTATTATTTCTGACTTTTATTACAGGTGCATTCTTTTTTAAAACTTAATTTTTTTCTCTGTTGCAATTTATGTTCAATATCATTTTGTATTAGTTTCAGGTGTACCATTTAGTGGTTAGACAATAATATACATTACAAAATGGTCCCTGGAAATTTCCAGAAACCACCTGGCACCATACAGGTGTATTTCCATTTGTATTTTTTGCCAGTTTCATTTATACTTTGACTTGTTTGGCAAAAACTTGGAGACTCTTCAGTAGCTTATGGAACCGTTTAATAAATATGTACATCCTTGTTTCAGATTCATAAATGCAAGTGACCATTCTGAGAATATCATTGGAAGCTACATCATTTGTTTGTTCTAAGATGACCAAGTTGTGTTGGCTTGGGTTGTAGATAGAACACATGCTTATTGTAAAAATGTCACAACTGTAGAAAAAACTGTCAGAGTGAATTGTAGTAAGAAAAAGTTCTGTGTCTATGGCAGGATCCATATAGTATGCCCAGTAACGCATCAGACTCGGCCTTCACAAATACAACTCTATGGATTTTGTCTGAACATAAAAACATTTTCTATATAAACATTTTCTATAAATTTAATATTTAGGTAACAACCTTTACATTTTTCTATTTAATTACTTATATTTGTGTTTCAGGCGCTGAAAGGTTTTTGACAATGATATGGATCCCTAACTTTAAAACAAGTGAATAAAGCTATACTTTCTTCCTAGGGTTGAGGAGAAGTTTTAATTAGCTATTAGTATAAATTGCTTAGCCCAATATCTGTCGTACGGTGATAGGCTTTCATGAAATTTAGCTAAATCAATCTTCATCACCTCAGTCACTATTAGCATCTTCTTCATCGTTACCACCATCACTATCATAGCCCACACTGCCAGATAGGAACTATCCAAAAGCCATTTTGTTACCTCTACTTAAAAGTTTGTTGTTGTATCATGGAGGACTTTATTATTTATTAATTAAAAAGCCATACCAATTACCAGAATATTAAAACATTATAAAAATAAAGGTCTTAAGAATTTTGCTCACAGAATTACCAAGACAGTGATAACATGTGTCCACTACTTGCTGATGAAATAAATAAAAATGCAAAGAACTGGGAAGAGATGCAAATGGTATTGTTTTTTAACACATGGTTTGGACATGCTTAAAGGGAGCCACATGGCCATTTCTCACTACATTCTTTCAACTAAAACTTACCTCTTCCTACCCTCTTCTGCACAATAAATTAATGGTCACTGGCCATGCACTTTTCTAATATATAAATTGCAAGACATTCTCTTATGTAACATTAATTTTTATCTATCTTATTCCTACTGCTTCATCTTAAGTGTAAAGAAAGAAAGAGCACCAAGAATCAATTAATTGTCAGTGTTTGGAATAGAAAAGTTTGAAAGGGTATTATATACAGAAGTGGTTTGTATAGGCTTCTCTGCTGAATTCATACCAGGAGATATTTTTATCCTGTTAAGAAGTCACTAAAAGCTTTATTCAACTCTGTTCTGCCAGTCTCTGTGTGCACCTCTCACAAATGCTTGTGACCCTGTGGGAAAGTTCAGTACTCCTCCTGGTGGTGAGAGAAAAACTAACAAGAGTGCTCCTATGGGAGACTACAGACAGGATATGAGATATGGAAATATTTCTTGTGAAATTTTTATATCAACCCCTCTGATTGCTTTTGCTCTTTGGGAAACTGATTTTTATCTTCTGAGGTTTCTTGGGTTACTTGGGATGAAAGGGATTTAACAAATTGACATAATATTTTGCTTTGGAGACAACTTAAGGAACACATTTATCTCCTAAATAAAGATAATTTCAGAATCATAGCAATATGTTCTGTATATTAGTCATGGAACTATGTTTTAAGCTTCGTGACCATAGAAATAGGTGGTAGGCTTATTTTATTGTTACTTCCTCTGTACACTCTGATTTCTCTAACTCAGCAGACAAAACTTACCCCTCTGTGATAAACAGAGTTTGGAGGATACTGACTCATACAAAGACTATCTTTTTAGTTAAATTTATTTTTTATTGTTGACAATATTATATATCTCCCCTATTTACCCCTGTCCACATCAGGCCTTAACCACACTATTGTCTGTGTCCATGGACTATGCATATATACCTGTAAGTTCTTTAGTTAATCTCTTCCCGTCTCCCCCAGCTCCCTCCCCTCTGAGATCTGTCAGTCTGTTCATGCATCCATGTCTCTGGGCCTATTTTGTTCATCAGTTTATTTTGTTCATTAGATTCCACATGTGAGTGAGATCATGTGATATTTGTCTTTCTCTGACTGGCTTATTTCACTTAGTATAATAGTGTCCAGGTCCATCAATGCAGTCATAAAGGGTAAGAGATCCTTCTTTTTCACAGCCACATAATATTCCATTGTGTAGATGTACCTCAGATTTTTTATCCACTTCTGTACTCATGGACCCTTGGGCTGTTTCCAGATCCTAGCTATTATAATTAATGATGCTGTGAACATAGGGGTGTGATAGTCTTTCTTATTGGTTTTTCAGGAATCTTAGAATATAGTCTCAGAAGAGGAATCCCTGGGTCAAATGGCAGTTCCATTTTTAATTCTTTGTATCTTCATCTATTTCTTTTTTCAATGTGCTATAACTTCTCAAGTACAGGTCTTTTACCTCATTGGTTAAGTTTATTATTAATTGTTTGTTGTTGTTGCATTGGTAAATGGGATTGTTTTGTGGGTTTTTTATAATTTCTCTTTCTGAGAGTTCATTATTGGTGTATAAAAATGTCATTGATTTCTGGATGTTAATTATGTATACTAGAATTCCTTTATTCTAGTAGTTTTTTTGTGTGGTCTTTAAGGTTTTCTATGTACAATAGCATGTCATCTGCAAATAATGACAGTTTTATTTCTTCCTTTCCAATTTGGATGCCTTTTATTTCTTCTTGTCTGATTGCTGTGGTTAGGATTTCCAGTTCTATGTTGAATAAGAGTGGTAAAAGCAGACATCCCTGTCTTGTTCTTGTTGGTAAGAACAAGTTTTTACTAATTGAGTATGATGTTGGCTGTAGCTTTGTCATATGTGGCCTTTACTATGTTGAGTATGATTCCCTCTATTCCCACTTTGATGAGATATTTTCTAAAAAGTGGGTGCTGAAGTTTGTCAAATGCTTTTTCTGCATCCATTGATACAATAACGTGATTTAAAAATATATATTTTTAATTGATTTCAGAGAGGAAGGGAGAGAGTAATAGAAACATCAATGATGAGAGAGAATCATTGATTGGCTGCCTCCTGCATGCCTCCCACTGGGGATTGAGCCTGCAACCCAGGCATATGCCCCTGACCAGAATCAAACCTGAGACCCTTCAGTCCACAGGCCGACACTCTATCCACTGAGCCAAACTGGCTAGGGTAATCATGTGATTTTTAATCCTTCATTTTGTTTCTGTGTTGTATCACATTTATTGACTTGTGAATATTGTACAAATTTTGCATCACCAGAATAATTCCCACTTGGTAATGGTGTATGAACTTTTTTTTTAATTTATTGGTGGATCCTATTTGCTAATACTTTTTTTGAGGATGTTAGCATCTATATTCATAAGGGATTTTGGCCTGTAATTTTCTTTCTTTGTAGTGTCTTTATCTGGTTTTGGAATTAGTATAGAGCTAGCCTTGTAAAAAGAGCTTGGAAATTTTCCTCTTGGATTTTTTGGAATAGTTTGAGGAGGATAGGTGTTAGGTATTCTTTAAATGTTATTCTGGTCTAGGACTTTTGTTTGCTTGGAGTCTTTAAATTACTGCTTCAATTTCACTACTCATTATCAGTTTATTCAGGTTTTCTGATTCTTCCTGATTTTTAGGAATTTGTCCATTTTGCCCAGGTTGTCCAGTATAGTTGTTCATAGTATTTCTTATAACCCTTTCTATTTCTGTAGTATCAGTAGTTACTTCACCCCTTTCATTCCTAATTTTATTTATTTGGTCACTCTCTCTTTGTTTATTGATGAGTCCAGATAAAGGTTCATCAAGCTTGTTTATCTTTTCAAAGAACCAACTTTTGTTTTGATTTTATGTATTATTTTTGAGATTCTATATCATTTATTTCTGCTCTGATCTTTATTATTTCCTCCCTTCTACTTACTCAGCTCTCTTATTGTTATTCTCTTTCTAATCCTTTTAGGTATAGAATTAAATAGTTTATTAGAGATTTTTCTTGTTTCTTGAGGCAGGCTTGTATGCTCTGAACTTCCCTTTCAGGACTGCTTTTGCTTTATCTCATAGACTTAGGTTGTGTGCTCATTTTCATTTGTTTCCAGGAATTTTTTATTTCTTCCTTGATCTCATTAGTAACTCATTTGCTTTTTAATAACATACTGTTTAACCTCCATGTGTTTTAATGTTTTTGAGTATTTTTATTGTAGTTGATTTCTAGTTTCATAACATTGTGTTCTGAGAAGATGCTTATTCAAAGACTATCTTTTAGAAAACTTACTATCTCTTACTGAGTCCTGCTTTTGGGTCAGGTTCCATGCTACATGAGCAAATACATCCTTATGTAATTGGTCCTTACAGCAGCTCTATGGGGAAGGCACAATCATAATCTTGAATTAATAATTCAAACACTGCTACCCTGAAACACATGGCTAGTAAGATAGTTCAGCTAGACTCCAATCCAGATCTTTTTTATTCAGAACCCATCTTCTAAGTCAGTGGTTCTCAATAAGGGCAATTGGGCGCCCTAAGGACATTTGGTGAGTTCATTACATTTATTGACTTCTTTGTCTTCAGAAAGTTAAACATTTGGTAAAACCTAAAGAAGCTTATCAAACTTGTATATTTTTTCTTCATCATCTGTATTATGGTTTGAAAACCCATAATATCAGTATTTTTCTAAAATATTCTACACAAGGTTGGCTGCAAATACCCTGATCCCATTTTACTGTGATCCCAACAGAATAGACTCAGAAATCATACAATTTTTAAAAAATACATTTTTATTGATTTCAGAGAAGAAGGGAGAGGGAGAGAGCAATAGAAACATCAATGATGAGAATCATTGATCAGCTGCCTCTTGTATGCCCTCTACTGGGGATTGAGCCCATAACCCAGGCATGTGCCCTGACCAGGGCCCAGACTGGGAGGAGCCTGCAACTGAGGCATGTGCCCTCGACAGGAATCAAACCTGGGATCCTTCGATCTGCAGGCCAACACTCTATCCACTGAGCCAAACCAGCTAGGACTCTTTGTCATCTTTTAAGGGTTTAGTAGACTGCAGATATTCTAGCTTTTCCTATGCCAAATTCAGCAGTGAGTAAGAGACAATGCTAGGGAATCCAAGTGCAGAGTAAGATAAATGCAGAATATTCTTAAGAGCTCTTGTCTGCTTAGGTCATCTCTGCATTGCGAAAGCAACACACTGGGTAGCGAGTCTCATGGTAATTAGGCAGGACTTCTCCACAAGGCTTCCGTCTCATAGGTTTCAGACACTCTGCAACTTGTAAAATGACATTTCTCGTGAGCACTGGGATAGGGGCCATTGTTTTAGGTCATTTGTATTCAGATGCAACATGTTTTAAGAGAGATCATCTATTGTCTCTCTTCTATATTTGTATCCTGTTTTTTTCTCTCTTCATGCTGACTCACTATGTTTTTATCTCTTTCTTTCCTTGTTTTGTTCCTCTGCTACCTATTTCCCTTTTCCTTCATTATTATAATTCTTTGCCCCTTCTTACCATTTTGTTTGTATTTCTTATTCATTTACTCATTTATGGCTGTTTTGAACTTGTTTTATCTTCCTGTACTTTTCTCTCTAATTTAATTTTCTCACCGCTTTCATGACCAATCTTTTTTCCTGGCCTCTTCAACTCCCCCCTCTAATCCTTACTCTCATCTAGGATTCTTATCTCCATGCACACCTTGTTACACTTTGTTGCTCCTTCAGCACTAACTGGTGGTTTATATTTTAGTGAAGAAGGAAGGTGAGGAAGCCATAGGGAGAAGCCATCTTATTGAGAATCACAATCCAGGCTTGTGCAGGTCTGCCTGAGAATGCCCCATTGACCCTCCAGAGCTCCTGCTAAAATCTCTTAGGGAAAACTTGAAAGACAAGATGTACATGGTCATTGATTGCACATCTGTAAATATATATCTACTAGAGGCCCAGTGCACAAAAATTTGTGCACTGGGGGGGGGGGTAGGGGGACAGAGTCCCTCAGCCCGGCCTGTGCCCTCTCACAGTCTGGAATCCCTCAGGGGATGTCCACCTGCTGCCATGCCTGGCCAGCCTGGGTGAGGGACTGATGGATGTTTGCAGGATGGCCAAGCCCCTCAGTGGGGACCCTCACCCCATGGGGGTGTGGCCAGCCTGGGTGAGGGGCAGAGGGCCATTTCAGGCTGCTCACATCCCTTTCAGGGTTCAGGTCCCTACTGGGATGCCTGACTGGAAGCTGGTATCTGGGATTTATTTAACTTCTATAATTGAAACTTTGTTGCCTTGGTCCCCCACTCGAAGCCTGGGTTGCCCCTGGCAACCAAAGGTCCCAGCCTGGCAGGTATCTGGGGTTTGTTTATCTTCTATAATTGAAACTTAATAGCCTTGAGTAGAGCTCAGGGTCCGCAGGGCCCTGGCTTCCTCCATTGCCCGGGGCAACTCCAGCACTGTGGCTGCCGCCATCTTAGTTGAGTTAATTTGCATATTTGTCCTGATTGATTGGTGGGCATGCTTTGTGGGCGTGGCTTGTGGGTGCAACAGAGTGAGGGTCAATTTGCATATTACTCTTTTATTAGATTAGATGTTCACTAAGAAGGGCAAGGGGAAAAAATGGAGATCTATCTATCATCTGTTGTAATACTTATCTATCACTTGTTGTAATACTTTAAGCAATGAAATAAAAATAAATAAATAAATAAATAAAATAAAAAATAAAAAAAAGAAGTAAAAAAAAAAAAAAAAGAAGTGTCAGAATAGAATTTGGAGTGATCCAAATGACTTGGTATGGGATTACATTCTCATCCACGTAAATTTTACTATATTTACTACAACATCAAGCCCTTACCTTAGAATATAAACATCCCATGTCATTGCTTTCTCAATTTATGTTTGTCTATTTTGTCTGATTCTAGAAAAATGAGCATTTTCTCAGTTTCAGAATTTTTGTTGCAGAATTTTTGTTGATGGATGTTGCCAATAATAATGTGACTGATGATGAAATGGCATGCCATGTGTAGGACTCAGGTAGGTTCCTTGTCTTTTTAGACCACAGAACTGATCCGTACATGATAAGATCTAAGTTATCTATCTTCTCTCAAGAGAAATGCATGTGCACAACATGTTATATCCTTTTCAGGAAGTTTCCTTCATAAATTAATTCTACAATTACAGACATAGCATATACAAAAAATGAGCATTAGTGTTCTAGAAAAAATGTTCTAGGCATTATGGGTACATCAGTGAATAAAATAGTTTAATTACTTCCCTTTAAAAGAGATTGCAGTGTAGCATAGGGAGATTGATAATGAATCAGTAAATATATATGGCAGGTGGTCGTAAGTAAGATAAGAGGACAGGGTGATGGAGTGAGGTTAGTAGGGTGTAAGTAGAGCTTTCTTAGGAGGTGCTATTTAATCAGAGATCTGGCCTAAGGGAAATCTGATATTTAAAGGATGAGTCAGCAGTTGTAACAGCTTGCTATCACTTAGATTCCTGTGTGGGAAGTCAAGTTAGATAGTCAGAAAAGCCCTTTTTGTTGGTTAATGTAAAGAACAGGTTTTAGTTTAAATTCTTATACACAGTCATGAGTAACTATAAATTAGCACATGCCATGGAAGATATATGCTTTCAAATTTATTTGATTTTTCCAATTTGACCAGGGAAACATAGGATTATCCATAGAAACCATATTCCAAAGATGGTGTTAGATTGCCCACTTCTGGGGAATTGAGAGTAGAAATAATTGCAAATAAGTTTTGAAAATAAATATTTTAAAACCTGACACCTTAAATTTTTATAGCATCCATATATACATCATTGTCCAATAAAAATTTTCATGATGCTGGCAATATTTTATATCTGCTCTGTTCTGATGAATAACCTTCCTTAGACGTTCTTCTTTAGAGCCATCAAGCCCCTGTTCTTTGCAAAGCCCAAGGGCCAGAAATACCAAAACTGTACCCTAGAGAAGGGTGTCTGTGAGGATTAAACAGTGCCTCCCATGGGCCTGGCTAAGTAAGCTGCAGTCTCCAGGATCCAGTTTTGAATTTTAAAGCTGCTCCATCTTGGATTTGCTCCAGGCTTGGTAGCACAGAGAGGGTGCCTAGACTGTGGTGATTCTGTAAAGCAAGCATGTCAAACTCATGACCTGTGGGCTGTGTATAGCCCACAATGAATATTTTTGGAGCCCAGAAAATATAATGGTATGTATGAAATGTTTTAATAAAAAGTTCATAATTTTTACAATATCCTGTTATACATCATTATTAATAACTAGAGGCCCGGCACACAATAATTTGTGCACTCAGGGAGGTCCCTCAGCCCAGCCTGTGCCCTCTAGAACCCCTATGGAGATGTCCACCTGCTGGCTTAGGCCCGCTCTCTGGGGTATCAGGCCTAAGCTGGCAGCCAGACATCCCTCTGGCAGCCCGGGGGCCCTCGAGGGATGTTCACTTGCCAGCAGGGAGCAGGCCTAAGCTGCAGTTGGACATCCTTAGCTCTGCTGAGGAGGAAGGAGAGGCTCCCGTCACCACCGCTGTGCTGGCAGCTGGCAGCCTGGCTTGTGGCTGAGCAGAGCTCCCCCTGTGAGAGTGCACTGACCACCAGGGGCAGCTCCTGCATTGAGCATCTGCCCCCTGGTGGTTAGTGTGTGTCATAGTGACCAGTCATTCCTAGTTGTTCTGCTATTAGGGTCAATTTGCATATTACCCTTTTATTATATAGGATAGAGGCCTGGTGCATGGGTGGGGGCCTGCTGGTTTGCCCTGAAGGGTATCCTGGATCAGGGTGGCGGTCCCACTGGGTGCCTGGCCAGCCTGGGTGAGTGGCTTATGGCTGTTTGCAGGCTAGCCACAGCCCCTTCAAGGTGTGCGTGCCCCCTGGGGTGCCTGGCCAGCCTGAGTGAGGGGCTGAGGGCTGTTTTCAAGGATGGGAGTCCTGCTGGGGTACCTGGCCAGCCTGAGTGAGGGGCTGATGGCTGTTTTCAGGCTGGCCATAGCCCCTTCAGGGAGGGGGTCTCTGTTGGGGTATCTGGCCAGCCTGGGTGAGTGGCTGATGGCTGTTTGCAGCGAGGCTGGCTGGAAGCTGGTATCTGGGATTTATTTAACTTCTAAAGTTGAAACTTTGTTGCTTTAACCAGAGCCCAGGTTGGGTTGACCCTGACAACCCAGGCTCCCAGCACTTCCTTGAGCCCAATGCTGGAAGCAGGTATCTGGGGTTTATTTATCTTCTATAATTGAAACTTTGTTGCCTTGAGTGGAGGCCACAGCCAGCCTAGGCAAACGGAAACCTTACCTTCCTCCATCACCAGGGCAAGCCTCCTGCTTGTTCGAGCTCTGTGGCTGCCAGCCACCATTTTGGCTAGGTTAATTTGCATATAGTCACTCTGATTGGATGGTGGGCGTGGCTATTGGCTGATGAGTGTGGCTGATGTGTAAAGGAGTGAGGGTCAATCTGCATATTACCCTTTTATTAGATTAGATGAACTACAATGTTCAGTAATGACTGATGACTATCATCGTGTTGCATTCATTTCCCTTAGTGCAGGCACACCATTTCTCTCCACTAATACTGGCAGCGAATATTTTAGCACCCGATGGCCACATCATTAATCTTGGACTGACTTGTTTGGTGTGCACAACAGGAAATATTTCCCTTTCAGAGAACAAGAAAAATAGGTTTATTTCTGTTATGCTTATTCATTTGTGCAGTTATTCAGTGTCTGCTAAGTTAATATTCAAGAAAAAATATTAATTTTTATTAAAATGTTCTATTATTTTATGTTAATGATGACTCATTTGTTTCAGCCCTTTGTATTCAGCATATCTCTATAGGAATAGACCTATGTTTCTATGAAAATGGAAGCTTTTGTGTTTTTGCAGCCCACATAAACTTACACCTTGTTTATTTGGTCCATGTTAGTCTTTGAGTTTGACATGCTTGCTGTAAAAGGAAGATGGGTCCGTTGAGAAATCCCAGCCCTTAGCCTCAATCTTAGACTTCCCCTCAGGCTTATGTTTGTATCTTTGGATAATTTCCATGGGTTATTGGTGTTGATTATGTTATTTTATGTTTATTTAGCTGAAAGGCAGATACTTGCTTGGTCTTGATTAACAACCAGAGTGCTTCTACATTGAAATATTGTAGATGGCTGCTGCTATTTCTATAGAATGCCAATCAACTTGATTCTAGTTACATTTCCTAGAGGAAAGAAAAGTTTTGTTACAAGCATTTTAATTTTCAGCATTCAGAGTCCCACTCCAAAGGAAATAAATCACAAATTACATTTTAGTTCTTAAGGAATTTTTGAAATTTATGCACCACATGAGATCTGTCAATGCTGAGTACAACTCTGACAGGAAAAGTATAAATAAATTCTACTTATTTTCTCAAGAAGCAAACCCTATTTTTCAGTAATTCTGATGGTTTGGCCAATCTTTGTTGCAATGCACCTATTTTCTGTTGTAGATGTCTTGAAAATGACCTGGCATCCAGGTGTCAAGGTCGTGATCTCAGGATGGAGCATGATTAGTGTGTATATAGTTATGGGCCTCAGGAAACATGCTTTGGTAGTTCTGTGAGCTAAATAAGTCAACGAATGCATTCATGGAAAAGTGTATGGTCTACAGAGAGCTTTCAGTCATAGGAGGTTGTGACTTCAAACTAAATAAGCATGTTGTGACTTCAAACTCAATGTCTACTTTTACAATGACTAAGTAGTCAGAGATTTAATTGTTGAGAAAATTATCCAACTTTCCGATCTCACTTTCCCCCTTTTGTTATTGACTCTACCCAGAGAGAGAACACTGCTCCTGTACTGACACTGGAGGAAAGAGAAATGTTTGTAGCTGGAGAGGACCTTAATGATGAGGAAGAAGATAATACAATGTTTGTGACCCCATAGATTTAAATAGAAAGTTTGTGTTTACAAAATGCTATTTCAATCCTGTCACTTTATAAGAGTTAAAACAAAGGTTCCAGTTTTGTGACTTTTGAAAGGCTTGGGGAAAGAAAGTGAAACTGACATTCTTGGAGTCTTGCCTCCTGATGCCCAGTTAGAACAAAAGAGGAAACAGAGTTTAAAACAAGACCTAGGTTTAAGAGTTTCTTCAACCTGCCTATTTTTCTAATATTCACTCTGCTTCTTGTGCTGGCAGCACTGGGTTTGAGGATAGTATATACTGTGGAATTGTTCCTGGATGCCACTATTGACAAAAGCAAATGAAAGGAGGCAGCCACAGCACAGATAACTGAATCCGCTCAAAAGACAATTGAACATCTATGAACTGGAATTAATCAACAACCCCTTAGCCAAATATTTCCTGTGGATCTCTCCAAACCCTGATTGTAACCCCTGCATGTACTGACAACTTGATAACTTGTTCACAACATGGCCCAAGTCATCACCCTCTGATCCTTATCTAAACAAGTACCTTCTGATGATAAGGTTGGAATAAAATGGAAAAAGGTGCAGGGAAGTGTTGGATGAGTGAAAGGAGAACAATACATAAAACTGCAGTTTTATGATTATGATGATGATGATTTCAACTACCACCATTTTTGAGCATTTACAATGGATGAGGACGGTGTTATTTTATGTCTATTGTCTCGTTTGATCCTCACATCATCCCTCTGAGACACATATTATTCTTTCTATCGCATATGTGAGAAAGTTGGGCCTTTAGAGATATCAAATACCTTATTCAAGGACACACAGGTAATAAGTGATAGAGGCAGGATTTGATCAATGCCATGGTGTCCAAAATTGTCTAATTAGGAATACTCGCTGATCCTAGCTACTCAAAATGCCCTCAGACCAGCAGTCAGAATAACCTGGGAACAGTTAAAAATGAAAAATCTCTTATTAAATCCCTCACCAGCTGAATAGAATCTGAATTTGCACAATAGCCCCAGGTGATACATATGTGTACTGGAAGTTGACTAGCACTAGCCTAGACTTTGCCTAGACAATCCCTACCCAGTAGTCTGAAGGCACATAGAAACACTTGATCATCAGGAAGGGGATTGGGAAACAAATGGAAACTCCTGCAGTGTACAAGAAAGATTTTGCTTGCACTGAAATCCATGTGTAGAATATTATAGTGGGTCTCTAGGAGAATAGTGGATACAGGTTCATTTAAACCAGGGCACTTTTGAAAAGGAAAGGGTCACTAGTATTAATGACAGTGGGATATTAGACATAAACTGGAACTGTTCTAAGCAAACCTGAACATATGGCCACCTCAATGATAGCACCTAAATCTTGTTTGATGAGAGTCCATTAAAATGTTAGGATTCTCTAGTCTGTAAAAAATGAAGGCAGAGAGATGGGAAGTTTAAAGTCTATACAGAGGGGGACAATTACTTCTTTATTAAATGATTATTTTAAAATATATTTTTAATTGATTTCAGAGAGGAAAGGAGAGGGAGAGAAATGGAAACATCAATGAGAGAGAAGCATCATTGATCAGCTGCCTCCTGCATGCCCCCTACTGGGGATGGAGCCTGCAACCTGGGCTCCATCCTCAGTGCCCTGACCTGGGAATTGAACCCATGATCTCCCGGTTCATAGTCTGATGCTCAACCACTGAGCAACGCTGGCCAGGCAATATTAAATTATTTTATTCCACAAATATTTATTAAGCCCTTTTTTCTTGGTGTGATATTTTATAGGCTATGGTTATACAGAAGTGGACATAATATAATAGAAGTTAACAGGACTAGTTAATTCCCTTTAAGCTTGACAACAACATTATGAAACATGATTATAGAATTAGAGTTAATCTCATGGAAGTCAAATTGAAAGCATGTTTGTTTTCTTTTTAATCTGGTATCTTAAAAACTGATATAGTCTAACATTTTAAAATGTAGACATTTTAAAACAATTCTAGATACACTCACAAAAGATGAATTCAAATGTGATAGTTAATTAAGGCAGTTTGGGAAGTTAGTATTGGAAGAGGGCTAAGAAAGCTACTTTAGATAATAACACAATAAACTTCTCCTCTCTAATATGTCACCTGGATCTTCTGACGGATATGGAATCCTGGGCCAAATGGGCCACAATAAAAAGTTGAATACATGTAACCTTTAGAGTTCATCATCTTTTGTGGGTTTTATAAATAACGTATTTATCCTGAGGGTTTGTTCACCCGGAGCTGTACATCATAAATGAAAAGTACAACGTGTGTATCTTCCACACTGAAAAATAAACAGCAGCCTCAGCTTTTGTAAATAGTAATGCAATATGCTCACTGAGATGTATCCGTTTAGATAAACAGTCAGAATTGTTACTAGTCCTTCTCATGGCCATGGATACTATATAGGAAAAGTATTTTATGACCAACACTATTTCCAGTGCCTAGAACAGTGCCTAGCACATAGTAGGAAATGAATTAAAATTTGTGCAATGAGTACATTTCTCAGATGTCATTTCAGAGATGCTGAAAGAAACAAGTAGTATTAGTTGTTTCTATTTTAGTCTTTTCTCAGAGCATAGACTTGCTCCAAGGCAGCTCACGTAGATAGTCTCAGGTCACTGCAGGAAACCAGGAAAGAGGGGGCAAGGATGGACCTTGTGGCTTTGCCAACTGTCTCTTCTATTCTGGTTTTGTTTCCTTCATTTGGAGAAGCAAATGTGTCTGACTGATAAGGCAGAAGCCTGGAAGCCCCAGGATCTGGAAGTTATAACATCCTGGTCTCTCTAACTTCCTGGGTGAGTCATTGTCCAACTACAACTACAAGATCCGTCACTTCCAGAAACCCAGCCCCATTGGTCCTCTTGTGAAATGGACTTAGGATACAGAGCAAGTAACCATAATTGGCAAATTATGGACAGCCATATTGTTTTCACATGATACTTTGTGAGCTTAAAACAAGCTAATTTAAAGCTTATAATAGTCCTTTATAGTTACAGTTAGTTCCATATGAAAGTGCTGGGTCAGTCTGTCCTGTGGTAAAAGATTTATCACAAATGAAATTCAGAAAATTATCACAGGCCCCCTTTCCTGTCTTAAAGGCAAAGATATCTATTTTCCTATCTAAATCCCATGCAGTCACACTTCCTCAGGGTCTACTCTAAATAGTCTTACCTCTCACCCCTGTGGCTCCAACCTCTCTTCTACACATTCAGTTATCTCATGTCAAAACCGTTACTTGACAGGCAATCATTTGTGGGTCTGGAATGGATCAATTCAATTTACGTTATTTCTAATGGGAAAAACATAATTCCATTTTTGAACAAATAACTTCTTGAGCAGCCTTCCAGAACAAATTGAGTTTGAGAACCAAGGTTCTACTGTAATACAATAGTGAATACATAAGAATATAAGCATAAACTCTTTGTTTCATGTACTTACAACTATAAAACTACTTTTGCCCTACCCCATGCATTATCCACTAGCATTGTTTCCTAGAGTTTTGAAAAATCAAAAATTTTATGTTGGGAAACTGATATCTTATGAGATTTTAATTATTTTAGACATCTAGTTTGCAGTTTATTAATTTAAATCTAGAGTCCTCTTACAAGGAAGAAATAATTGCCTTAGAAGTTATTTTTAATAATTATGTATGGGGAAAAGTGTCAGCAAAACAGTGTCAATAACACTGGGCTCTCACTCTAATGTGCTCAGTTCTGTTGAAGAGAGTTAGTGTTGTAGAATATTATTATTTTTTAAAAAAAACCTTGCTTGAGCAAACCTCTCCTGAGAGCCATCTCTTCTATATTTTATAGATAAACCTCTCATAAGAGTAGTTTACCACTCCAAGCTACTTCACATACTCATCTATACTTACTCTGACAGCTGGCTTCCACCCCATCACTCTCTTGATTATCCTTTTTCCAAGGTTACAGAAGCCCTCAACACCAAATTCAGGAAGATGAGTCCTTCCTTATTGCACTTGAACTTTTTGGCCTTTGAATACAATGCTGTTTCTTTCTTGAAACCTCTTTTCCTTCATTTTCATAAGTCCTTTATTTCTCTTCCTACCTCTTTGAGCAATATGTCTTTTTTAACTTTTATTTTATTTTATTGGGGTGACACTGGTCAACATGAACATATAGCTTTCAGGTGTGGATTTCTCAGTTACAAAATCTGTATATATCATAGCACCATGTGTCCATCACCCAAAGTCAAGTTTTCTCCTGTCATTTCATATGAGAACCCTCCCTTGCCCCCCCCCCCCGAACCCCTGGCAACCACCACACTGCTGTTTGTGTTCATAAGTTTCAGTTTTATATCCCACACTGAGTAAAATCATATGATTGTCACTTTTTATGTCTGATTTATTTTACTTAGCGTAGTATACTCAAAGTCCATCCATGTTGTTGCAAATGGCAGTATTTCATCCTTTCTTGTGACTGAGTAGTATTCCATTGTGTACATGCAAAAACGGTAGCTCCGACAAAGATTTAATTTCCAAAATATATAAAGAACTCATGAAACTTAACACCAAACAAATAAATAATCCAATGAAAAAGTGGGCAGGGGGATAATACTCCTTGATAGTCTTTGCAGGCATCTTTTTCTTCATCTAAGAAATGTGCCTAAACACATTTCCATCTTAGCCCTCTTTCCCCATCACTGTCCACACACTCTTTTCCCTCTGTTGTCACATCCACAGCTTCAGCTACTATTTACTTTGTTTTAGGGCCTTTTGTGTTCCAGGGAACAGAGATGTGCTTGGTCATTTCAGGTAGTAGTACTTCATTGTAAAGTTACAAAGGAAGGAATGTATGAGGAGAAAAATAGTTTTAGCCCTTGGGAAAACTAGAAAACCATCCAGGAAGGACTCAGCACTAGCACATCACTGTGTAAACTACCAGCCTTCAGCAATGCTAGACATTTACCAGGCTGCAAACTCAACTTTATTCACTAATGAGCTATTTCAGTCTTTCTCTTTCCTTCCTTCTCTTCATCCCTCCCTCCCTCAACTGTCTACTCTTCTTTACCCATTTCTTCTTTGTAGTTTCATATACCTTCTCTTCACTTTCCTTCTCTTTCCTTCATAGTTCCCACTCCTTTGTCTCATCTGCTGTCTCCTGGTTTCTGCTCTTTGACCACCCGTAATTCCTTGGTATAAACACTTCATTATATAACTTAAAACATTGATATGTTTTTTATATTCACCTTTTGACTGCTTCAGTGCCTTCTGGAACTAGGTGGAATGTAGATTTATGTATACATATGTACAAATGAATGAGGGAATGAGAGGAGAAAGGAAGGATCTAGCTTTGAACCAGATCTACTCATTTCATCTTTGTGTCTCCAGTGGCTGCCCATCCTATAATAGCTGCTACTTATTGAGCTCCTACTGTGTATCTGACATTATGTCATCTGACCTTCACCTACTTCTAAAAAGAGGTGGTATTTCCCCCCTCTTTACATATAAAAACAACTGTGGCTCTCACAGACTGAGTTACTTGTTCCAGATGACAGTACCAGATATGGCGAAGCCAGGATTACAAAACCATTATAATTTAAAAGAAATATTTGAAATCTGAGTAAATGAATACAATTTGTTTTTCTGCACTCTTTTTAAAATAAAAGAAGGTATATTTTGATAATACTGATTAAAACAACAACTTTTATATCTCTAGAATCTTTGGCTTGTGAAAATATAGACCAAGAGGGAAAAAGAACTGTCCTCAAATTTGGAAGGTCTATTGGACAGATCAAATGAATTAGAAGGCTTTCAGCTGCAAGTAACATAATACTTCCCCTACAATAGAACTGAATGGCAATGGAGTTGCTGTCAAACATAAAAAGAAATCCGGAGTGGCAAGGGATCCATGTGCAAACTGTTAGGGTGGCTGGTCTTTCTCCCTGCAGGCTGTGTCCTGCTCAGTGTGTTGGGTTTACCCTCAGACTGATAGCAAAACAGTGCATTGAGATAAAACAGTGACCAGAGGAAGAAGTATAAGCCATCTCTTTCTTTCTCCTTCTCAGTAAGAAAATGTTTTCTAGAAGCTTCTTCATATGTCATTGGCTGGAACTGAGTCACAGGCTATGGCATTGACTGCTGGTTGCCACCCTTCACCCTGCCTTCTTCCTGCCTACCTTTCTTTGTCTCTCATTCAGCTAATTGCGGCGATGCGACAAAATCCCCACCTATGAGGGCTTCCTGTTGGCTGATGACTA
The DNA here is from genome assembly GCA_004026665.1 of Murina feae. Classification (NCBI taxonomy): domain Eukaryota; kingdom Metazoa; phylum Chordata; class Mammalia; order Chiroptera; family Vespertilionidae; genus Murina; species Murina feae. Next base: position 18,584 of record PVJC01007237.1, on the reverse strand, counting down.
GATATGTTGTCTAGAACTCAAGCAGTCATGTTGGACCTAAGAAAGCACAGCAAAATGAGACAAGTAAGCCAGTGGGAACCTCATCCCTGATGCCATTGCAGCGCCCCAGGCTGCCTGACCTCGGACTGCTTTCTCCCAATGGGGAGTTACACTAGTATACTTGCATCTCATTTAAAGCCACTGTTATTTTTACTTCTTACTGTTTTTGTAATTGTAATGCAACCGAACTTAATCTGATATCCATTTCCCTTCTGAAAACAGTCCTGGCAAATGGAATGGTATAACCACGACTGACTCAAAATAATGCAGATCCATTGTTGGGGCCAGGGATGGGCCATCTACCTTTCATCACACTTGACTAGCCAAACAACACCAGACCTCTGTTTGGAAGGAGTATGAAAGGGCAAATGAATGTTGGGTAAGCAACTACCCTAGTCTCCTAACAAATTTAAGTAACTGAGGTTGTCTAAAAAGCAAGTTCAGTGGATTTATCTTTACCAGCTGGGTATAGTTGACAATTTATCATTATTATAATGGGTATTCATGCATATCTGGGAGGTAGACAACGCAACTGTTAGACATCAGTTGCTTCATTAACTCCCTCTTACTGAGATACAGATGGTTAGCAGTTACATCTGCCTTAATGATAATTATATAGGTAAAGGTTATACTCATGTGGAAAAATAGCAGTCAGAGCTATACACTTGGCCATGGGTAGTAGTGTGAGAAAAATTTAGCCTTGATAATCTTGTTTGCTTGGGCTAAATATTGAAATAGTATGTCATTCCCTAGCATGTGACCTGAGATTGTTTTGTGTGGAGGGAGGAAGGCAACCCAAATGTATGCTTGTGGCTTTTTAAAGTCTGAGGCAAGTTTGAAAAACAACTCGCACTGCACCATGCACACAGGTTTCCTTGCCAACACCCTGCTGGTGCTGACCCTAGGGGTTTCACTTCCCTTAGCCTGCTGCGTCTCCATCTGGGGATAAGGCATGGCACTTGCCTTTTAGAGTGGTGGCATCCTTAGTGATTTGTGGGACTCAGTAGCCATCTCAAAAAAAATCAGTAGCAGTGACACGTCTGGAAAACCCTGTACCTCAACTTCATTTTATTTTTATTTATTTTTTACTGATGTCAGAGAGGAAAGGAGAGGGAGAGAGAGGTAGAAACATCAATGATGAGAGAGAATGATGGATCAGCTGCCTCCTGCACGCCCCACACTGGGAATCAAGCCTGAAACCCTGGTCTGTGCCCTGACCGGGAACTGAACCGTGACCTCCTGGTTTATAGGTTGATGCTCAACCACTGAGCCATGCCGGCCAGGCTCTCAACTTTATTTCACATGGTTTTATTTTTTCTTCTTGTTTTAAGAGTTTCTTCAAAGTGAAGTATCAGAGGGAAAGAGTGCCTTTGTTATGATTTTTATGTAACTTCGTCAACTGAAAAAGTGGGAAAAACATTTTGTGTTTGTGGACAGAAGATTCAAAGGCAAATTTTATCTATGTGACTGATAAATTGCTGATGGCCTTCACTCCCAGTGGGTTTTACAGAATGAGCTCACTGATGCTGGCAGGGGCAGGATGAGGAAGGAAAATCTGGTCTACAAGGTCCCTGGAGAAACATCTTTTTGGAAGATAAGAGAAGGAATTTTTTTTTTAAGTGTGAGGCAACATTATTAAACAACTACAGTGTTTAATAATGATTAGGAATTTTGATTGCATTGGAGAATGGTGATAGGAAGTTTGGTACTAATACACATTTTTAACAAGCCTTTTGTTATAGTTTAAGATTTGGAAGTTATATCAATAAAACTTGTGAGAAAGACTGGTTACATTTAATCTTTCTTTAAGGTCAATTTGCAGAATTAATTTGTTAATTATAAATAATTTCCTCTTGTTATCTAATGAAGTTTCTTCTTCAGTTATTCTGAGTAATTATGTTGTTCCTGAATGTAAAATAAAAATGGTTGCATATAAAAATTTAGTTTTTTCTGGCATCACTAATTCAGGTTAGTCGATTTGTCACATGAAAGATGGATATGACACTACCAGATTTGGGGTGAGCAGATGATGCTTCTCAGGAGGTTGATGCCATCAACTGGCAGAGGACTTGACCTTCATAAAAGGAAGAAATGGTTGATAATACCTAGAACCTGAAGTGTCTGCTCTTTTAAGGAAGTACTATATCAGATGCTAATATAATGAAGTATTAACTAATGGAGAACTTACCCATTCTGTTATATACAGAAATCATCCAAGTTAAGATGAATTCATTTCTGAGACAGTAAATAGCTAGGATTTCATTCTGACTCATGCAGGAATTTGCATTAAATTGTTCATAGACATGAATGGATGACCTTTATGATGATAAAATAGAATGAAACATCCCAACTGGTTTTTCTATTATAAAAAGATAATAGCATCACTAAATTATAGGAGAATCTACAGAAGAATTGAGATCCCTCATGGCTACCTGAGGAAAACAATTAAAATACAGTTAGAATAGAGTTATCATGTGATCTAGAAATTCTTCTTCTAGCTGTCTTCCAAAGAAAAAGAAAAACCTCTGTCCGCACAGAAACATGTACATGAATGTTCACGGCAGCATTGTTTATAGTAGCCAGAAAGTAGAGACTATCTAACCATCATCTGCTAAAGAGATAAGCAACTGTGACATATGCATATGCTAGAAGAGTAGTCAACTATAAAAAGAAATGATAAATGCTACAACATGCATGAACCTTAAAAACCTAATGCTAAGTGGGCTGACTGGCATGGGTCAATATTGAGCATTGGCCTACAAACCAGGAGGTCACTGTTCGATTCCCAGTCAGGGCACATGCCTGAGTTGCAGGCTTGATCTCCAGTGTGGGGCATGCAGGAGGTAGCCAATCCATGATTCCGATACATTTTTTAAAAAGAAAAAACCACCTTATGCTAAAGTAAAGAATCCAGGTACAAAGGGATTCATATGATTGCATTCACATGAAATGCACAGAATAAGCAAATCCACAGAGAGAGAGAAAGCAAATTCACAGTTGCCTGGGCCTGGAGGAGAGTGCTCTGGGGGTAACTGTTATTGGGTATGGGTTTCTATTTGGGGTGATGAAAATGTTCTAAAATGGGTTGCACATCTCTGTGAATAGACTGTAACCCACCAGACTGCACACTTTAAAATGGCGAATTTTATGGTATGTGAATTATATCTCAGTTTTTAAAAAGATGTCGTTAAGATCCATGTTTGATTAAAAGCATACCTGGTTGGTATTTCTAGCTCCTCTATGCACATAGAAAATATTAATTAAGAAAATTGCTCTGTCCCTAGTGCACTGCTGGTTATGTCTTGCAGGGTGCTCCAGATAATACTCGGACCTTAAGTGACTTATTAACACAAGGGAGAGATGCTGGGTATCACTGGGGCAGGATCTCTGCAGCTAGCCTGAAAAGTGCTGAAACTTTGCCGGCGGAGGGGGGGAGTAGAAAAAATACTACAGCTATTTAGATGCAGTGGAGCCCGGCTGGTGTGGCTCAGTGGTTGAGTGTCGACCTGTGAACCAGGTGGTCACAGTTCGATTCCCGGTCAGGGCACATACCTGGGTGTGGGCTCAATCCCCACTGTGGGGCATGCAGGAGGCAGCCGATCAATGGTTCTCTCATCATTGATGTTTCTCTCTCTCTCTCCCTTTCCCTTCCACTTTGAAATAAAAAAAAAAACACACACATATTTTAGATGCAATAGATATAACCAGAAGTCTTATCAACTGACCAAAGAAAATATCAGATTTGGATACCAATATAGGCATGAGCCAAATCATGAGAGCATGGGATGCAGGTTTCTCTAACTCCATCTCTCATGTAACTCAAAAAGAAAAAGAATTTCCCACCAACTGAATGGGAGAAAAGCCAGAATCTGTGAATCGGAGCCCCTTGGCTTCCAGCCATTCCCATTGCTCTGGAAGTGATTAAGTCCAATGATGAATCGGTGTCTGTAAAGAATGATGCATTGTGAATGCATCTGTCATTTTGAAATTCATTATAAAAGGTAACAAAAAGGAAATGACTTCCCAATTCAGTCAATTTTGGGTTAGTTCATAAGCCTGACACCATTGTAATTAAAATCCACAGTGGGATATTCAGAGGCTGCAAGAGGGAAAGCTGTGGCATTCTCAACTGACCTGAGCTATTATCTAGTCTCAAGTCATGTAGCTGGGATGAAATTCCCCAGAAATAAAAGGTGAAAATGAATTAATGAGAGACACAGGCTCTACGAGTAGTGTGTAAGCAGCATAACAACAAAGAGATAGGGGGATATTTGAAAATGCACTCCCTCCAGCAGGTATGCCGTACAATCATGTTCTAACCTTGCTTTAACGCTATAATTTTCCTCATTTCCGGGTCAAGGCAATGTGGATATTTTGTTATTTAATCCTATCTAAAAAAAGAATAATACTCCAACACACAAGATGGCCACCCCCATCTGGACACAAGATGGCCACCACAAGATGGCCAGCAGGGGAAGGCAGTTGCAGGGGACTCAGATCAGCAGGGGAGGGCAATTAGGGGTGACCAGGCCTGAAAGGGAGGGCAGTTGGGGCAATGAGGCCTGCAGTGAAGCAGTTAGGCATCAATCAGTCTGGCAGGGAGTGGTTAGGGGCAATCAGGCAGGCAGGCAAGCAAGCAGTTGGGAGCCAGCAGTCCTGCATTGTGGAGGGATGTCCAACTGTGGTCAGACATCCTTCAAGGGGTCCCAGATTGGAGAGGGTGAAGGCTGGGCTGAGGGCATGCTCCTCCACCCCCACCCCCCGGCACAAATTTCGTGCACTGGGCCTCTAGTTATGTAATAAATTATCAATTTGTTTTGGTGTAATTTAACTATATAGTGATTAGATGGATGTAAATCTTCTAGAAAGTTAGATCTAGATATTAGTTAGATATTAAAAGGTATATAACTAAAGGGATCGATCCAACAAGAGGATATAACCCTGGTAAACATATATGCACCCAATATAGGAGCACCTAAATATATAAGAAAAACTTCTAGAGGACTTTAAGGCAGAGATTGACAACAATTCAAATATTAAAAGGTATTATATATATATATATATATATATATATATATATATATATATATATAATGCTACATGTCTTGCAATATTATGTCAAGTAATTATATTAAATCATTATAGTATTGAAGTGCAGTCTAAAAAAATTATTAATGTCCCATCAGACATAAGAAGCATGTAATATTTTTTTAATTTAAAAAATATCAAAAGTGATCAAAAGATTTAAGAAAAAGCCCGTATTGGCACATGACTGTAATATTTTGCCACAAACCAGCAAAGGCCACATTTTTATCTTTCTGACATCAGAATTCTTCCAATTAGCTTAGGGTCATATGCCCTAGTGAAAGCAGTCACGCACATAGCTACTGTGCCAAAATGGAGTTTCTACTGTTGACTAGTCCCTCCTCATTTTTTAACCTGAATGCCCTGGAGAAAAAGTAAAAAGTTAACCAAGCAGCTAGTGGTTGGTGAGTGCCTGCAGCACCCCTAGTACCTAAGGTGTGGGGAACATGAAAAAGCATAAGACATAATTCCATTCTTCAGAAGTCATGGACTAGCCTTTAGGTCACTAGGGAAGCTATCTTCTACTGTCTTCAGAATAGTACCAACCTTAAATAAAGTTCTAAATTTTTTGCCCTAGCCAGTTTGACTCAAGTGATAGAGCATCAGCCTGTGGACTGAAAGGTCCCGGGTTCAATTCCAGTCAATGTACCTTGGTCGCAGACTCCTCCCCTGCCCAGGCCCTGGTTGGACTCATGCAGGAGGCAACCAATCAATGTGTTTCTCTTACATCAATGTTTCTCCCTGTCTTTTCCTCTCTCTTCCACTGTCCCTAAAAATCAAAAGAAAAATATCCTCAGGTGAGGAATAACCCCCCCAAATTTTTGTTTACAGCCATTACTAATTGACTAGAAGCCCAGTGCATGAAATTCATGCACAGGTAGGGTCCCTAGGCCTGGCCTACCATCAGGGCTGATCAGGTTCCCTGCTTCCCTACCTCCCCACCTCCCCACTTTCTCACACCTCCTCCTTCCCTTGCTCCCTCAGTGTCCTGCCACTGGTCACCTGCCATGTTCCATGCCACCCCCTGATGGTCAGCTCACATCATAGTGAGCAATAAAACTCTTGGTCTCCTGGTTGAACTCCTGAGGGGACACTTTGCAATATATATATATATATATATATATATATATATATATATATATATATATGCCTGAATCTATTTATCATAAAAATTACAGCACCTGCTACACTCCTCAGCCACCCAGAGACAATAGTTCACTTGTTTTCCATTTCTAAGCATCTCTGTCTCCCTTAGCAAACCCTTTAATATTTCTTATCTCACAACTTATTGTAGGAGAATTGAGTCACAGTGGTGGAACTTAAAAAGGTCATATGTTTGACCTCTCATCCAAGGCAGGAGTCCTTTTCACCACATTGGGAATAGATAACCAAGTAGTTTATGTGCAGAAACTTCTGAGTGTTAAGAGTCCCCTTGTCCCAAGGTCACTTATCCTTGAGGAAATGTTTTCTTTAGAAAGAGTCTCCTTAGGAAAGGCACAGGCCTACTTCTGGAATTTCCATTCAGTTCTTTGTAATCTCTCTCCCTTTATTCACTTATTTATATTTATATTTATTGAATTTATGGGGTGACATTGGGTAATAAATTATATAGGTTTCAGGTGTACGGTTCTACAGTACATCATCTCTATTTTGTATTGTGTTTACCACCCCAACTCAAATCTCCTTCCATCACCATTTATCCCCCTCCCTTTACCCTCATCACTATTTACCCTCCTCTTTACTCTCTTCTACATTCCCCCAACTCCCCTTCCCTCTGGCAATCACCATACTGTTGTCTATGTCCACGAGTCTTTTGTTTTTTTCTTTGCTTAATCCCATGCTCCTTCCCCTTAGAGAGCCATCAGTCTGTTCCATTTTCTCTTTTTTTAAATTTTGTTTTATTGCTTAAAGTATTACAAAGAATGTTAAATAAGTCTCCATTTTTTTCATTAACCTTCCCCCCTCCTCCCCTACCCCCACCGTCTTGTGTCCATTGATTATGCTTATATGCATGCATACAAGTCCTTCAGTTGATCTCATAACTCCCCCCCCCAACCCTCCCCAGCCATCCAGCTGTTTTCTCTTCAGATCACATAAGTTTTTGCCTTCTGAAATCTCTCTTGGTAGACTAGATCGACTAGTTAATCCACCTGATGACCATTCAAATAGTATTTTTAGCCAGAGTTTCTGTTATCCCACGTCTCCAGAATTCCAGACAAAACAGCCGCATTTATTTTACACAACTTCAAAACTTTTTAAAATGACAGTGTTTTCAAAACCTTCCCTCCCCACCTACACTGTCCTCATCAGGGCTTGCTGGATGCATCATCATCTTTCAAAGGTGTGACCTCCAAAATAGAGTTTGGTATTTTACATGTGCTCTGGCTTGGGTGGAGCCCATTACATTTTCTTGAGTTGGATTATAAAGTTCTTTTAATGTAGCCCAAGTTTCTGTTTCCTGGTTTAGCACTTTTATCAGACTTCATTTGAGCTTAGCAGACCATCCAAGTCACCTCTCTATCTCCAAAATTAAGTTTGTTACAATTTGAACATAAATGTCTGTCTAATATTTTGAATCTTTTTTTGTTGCATTCTAACCTTTTAATTAAATTATTATGTGTAAATTTAATCTATATTTTAAAACCATAATTTTCTCTCTTATTATATTATCCTTTTTAGCAGTGTCACCTGCAAATTTAATAAGCATGATCTTTATATAAGTTTTTGATGAACATGTTGGGCAAGTGTCTGACATTATAGATTCACCCTCTTTACTAAATAGTACCTGATAGTCATAGTTCTTAAATCCATCTGAATGTATAACCATTGCTGCTACATTTTACTGTCTGGTCCACAAAAGTTCCAGGATAATTTGTCTAGTACTTTACTGAAATTTGTCATTTATCTAAACACTAGAGGTCCAGTGCACAAAAATTTGTGCACTCAGGCGGGTCTCTCAGCCCGGCCTGTGCCCTATCGCAGTCTGAGACCCCTCAGGGGATGTCCACCTGCTGGCTTAGGCCCTCTCCCCAGGGGATTGAGCCTAAACTGGCAGTCAGATATCCCTCTGGCAGCCCAGGAGCCCTTGGGGGATGTCCACTTGCCAGTGGGGAGCAGGCCTAAGCTGCAGTCGGACATCATTAGCACTGCTGAGAAGGCGGGAGAAGCTCCCACCACTACTGCTGTACCTGCAGCCATCAGCCTGGTTTGTGGCTGAGCATAGCTCCCCCTGTGGGAGAGCACTGACCACCAGGGGGCAGCTCCTGCATTGAGTGTCTGCCCCCTGGTGGTCAGTGTGTGTCATAGTGACCAGTCATTCCCAGTGGTTCTGCTGTTAGGGTCAATTTGCATATTACCCTTTTATTATATAGGATTTTTTTTTGGTCAGGAACCATGGTGATGGAAGAAAAGTGAGTATATTGTCTAGGGGAAAATTGCATTGAGGCTGATGATCTATCAACCAGGGCATCCTATACAGAAGAATTATATGTTACCATATTTACCTTTGAGTTCACTATCCTAGAACATATTCTTCTCCTAAGTAGAATTCTACTTAGACAGATTGTGTCAGGTCAAATAATTAGTAGTATTCATTTTACAATAAATGATGATGATGATGGTGGTGGTCATGCTGGTGATGATGGTAGTGGTGGCAATGATGATGGTGATGATGGTTATAATGACAGTGATCATAATGGTGGTGATAGTGAACATATATTTAGCTCTTTCCAGGTGCTAGACTTTCTTTAAAATGTTCCACAATTATTATCTCATTTTATCACCAGGACAATATTGTGGGCTAGGTGTTGCACAATGACCCTGACCAGTTTGGACATTCACAACTGTTATATTCTCTTTGGCAGATACTGGAAACCAGTAAGGAAGTGAAAGGTAGTAAAGATTAGCTACTGCTCCACCATGTCACTGTCAGGTTTTATGAAAGATCAAGTTCTCCCAAATCGTTTGCCATTTATTAGCCAACAGGCACTGAAAAGCCAATCTGTTTGTTAGTTTGACAACAACGAAAACAAAAGTTAGGGTCTCTGTCCGTTCAGGTAGTGTAAGCATCTGTTTGCATGAAAAGTTGCCTGATACAGTCACAAGTTTGTTGACTCATTAAAAATCCTAGGCAGTGGCTTTTCCAGAATATGGCTGCACCCACTTTATGGGCACACCCTCTCCATGAAGAGGTCAAGGAGAGTGACCACAAAGGGCTGAGAGGAAGCACAACAATTAGGGAAGAGAGAGTTGAAGCAAGGAGTGAAGGGCCAAGCAAAAAATCATTTGGGCCACTTGTCATATATTCAGACTCATAATCTGGGTTTGCTCAACTAGCAAGAAATAGGTGTACCCCTTGGGGCACTTCACCTAGATTGACATGTCTGCCACCCAATGAAAAACATGTCTTAGTATGGTGTAAGTATTACTGTTGCTTGAGACAGATTGTGTCAGGTCAAACAGGGACACTCCAGCAAATATCTCAACACAAAATATTTTCAAACACTGGCCAAGATTGGTAAATTTCCTGAAAGGAAGGGATTTACTTCTCAGGGTGACTTGACATTAGAAGTTTTTTCCTGCTACTTTTATTTTAAAATACTGCTGCCTGGGAGAGTACACTATGTGGAAGTAATGCCTTCTTACATATCCATAGCACCATGCAGATAAACCTGAATTGGATGGGGAAACCTTTCCTTGCCTTCTTTCCAAATGCCCGTTAGAGCACACTTTCCCCCAGGGCATACCTCTGTGAACTGATCACACTGAACAGTCCAGGGAGCTGCAGCTACACTGGAAGACAGATTTTGTTGAACTCCTATAGTAGAGCCCAAATGGCGTGGCTCAGTGGTTGAGCATTGATCTATGAACCAGGAGGTCACAGTTCGATTCCAGGTCAGGGCACATGCCCGGGTTGCAGACTCAATCCCCAGTGTGGGGTGTGCAGGAGGCCACTGATTAATGATTCTCTCATCATCATCATTCTCTCTCTCTCTCTCTCTCTCTCTCTCTCTCTCTCTCTCTCTCTCTCTCCTCCATTTCCTCTCAGAAACCAATAAAAATATATTTTGAAAACTTCTATAGCAGTGCAAAGGATGATACTTTTCACAACCAGTGCAGATGCACATAGTAGCAGCCTACCTTCAATTTGAAAACATGCTGGTGAGGCAGTAATATCTAATTAGCCACCCACAGTGGGTGTGTACTAAGTATGCTTGTACTTTGATAATGCACTTTGAAAGCCTTTTCAAGATAACATCCATATTGTGTATATAAATAAGTAAGCAATATATATATGCATAAATCTGAGTGAACATAATATATATATATGTACTATATAGTATATATTACATATATTGATATTTTATATTCCAACTAAAAGATAATTCTCAAGCATTCATTTTAAAGAATACATCCAGTCCAGCCGGTGTGGCTCAGTGGTTGAGCATCAACCTTTGAACCAGGAGGTAACCATTCCATTCCTGGTCAGGGCACATGCTGGGTTGTGGGCTTGATCTGCAGTGTGGGGCATGCAGGAAGCAGCCAATCAATGGTTCTCTCTCATCATTGATGTTTTTTTCTCTCTCTCCCTTCCTCTCTGAAATCAATAAAAATATATTTAAGGGGACAAAAGAATACAACCAAATCTGCTCTTTCTTCACTTCAGATTTCCCATGGGTGCTGGAATATTTTATCCTTGCGGGTGATTAAGTTAAACACACACACACACACACACACACACACACCACAAAAGTGAAGTGTCATTAATGGCTCTGTACTAGAGAATTCAAGGAGCTTTTTCAGGTGAGCCGAATTTCTCTTCTCGTCTCCTCCATGGAGGACAGCTCGCTATTCTGACTTTAGCCCTTGTCTCTGCCCTGGCCCTTGGATTAAAAACTCTGATCAACTGATTTAGAAAGACATCATGTTTGGGAGACCTTCTGCTCTTTCATGCACTGCTCTAGGTTCCACTGGGCCCTGTGCTATCTTAAGCAAATAACAAAGATCTTGTCTTTCTTCAACTGAAGAGACTGAAGCTATGTTGGCTGTATCTGTGTCAGCATGACTGTTGCTTCATTTGGACTGGTTAACAGTGTACATTTTTAATGCATTAAATATCCTTCTTCTCCCAGCAGATTGCAATCTGCTAATCTAATCATCCAACATCTCCTATTTCCTCTGTTGCATTGCTAGCTGTGTGTGTGTGTATGTGTGTGTAGAAACAATATGAATTTGTGATTCATCAACTTGTGCTAAACTATCTCTTTGCTGTTGGTGAGAACAGTATCCTCTACACATATAAGTTCCACTAATTCAAGGAGACTATTATATAATAGCGAGTCTTTGAGTTAATTAGAACAGGATGTTAATGAGGTCCCAGGTGGACTCTGGATTACAACTCTTTCACTTCCTGTCTGATGGCTGAGCACCTCTACATTTTGGCAAGTTGTCCTATCGTTGTCTTGTTGGCCTGGGCGGGCCAGGGTCTGAACAAGTACAAACCAATCTCCAGAATAAGAGAACAACTGTTAAAGTACACAGCTCAAGGCTAGACCATGGTTCATCTTTTCCCCAAGAGAAAACAAAGACATTTTACTTTGATGAAAACATATTTGCACAGAGTATTGTATAGTGGCATGTGTGCATGTGTGTAACGTGTCTATATTTTTGTATACATGTGTATATATGTTGCCATATTAATGATGATAGCAAAATATACCCATTAGTTACCATGGAGCAGGTTGTGTGCTGAGTGTTGGACCTGCCATGTGTTTATCTGTACAAGGGTTTACTATAATGATCGCCTAGGTGTTTCCATAGGGAGAGGTGTGGATTGATTTGTTTCTGCCTAAGGATCTCCCAACGTGGTCTACACCCATTTGTCAGTGAGCTGTTGGAGCCTCGGCGGAATTTTCCCACAGAAAGGATGTTCTAACTGGCAGACTCCCAGGACCGCCCACAAATCCATTTAACCATAACACAGTTGACGGGCACTGTCAGGATGGAGTTGGCTTCCAAGTGGGAAGTTAGACCAGTATTAATAGCACAGTTGCAGCTGCGCCGTGGGTCCAGCAGACTTCTGATGGACCAGCCTGGGAACTGAGGCTCTCTTTGTAACATTTACGGGAAATGGACTCCTTGGTGAGCACGGTGGGAAGGGAGTCCTGGGATGGCATGAGAGTCATGGCTTCCCATTTTCCTCTTCTCCTCTAAATCACTACCAACGCCAGTGCCCAACAGAAAGAGACTAAGGTAAATCCTAGGGAATCATTCTCCCACCTTCAAGTCTAGGGAGAGCCTATTCTGGTCCTGGTTTGGCTACCTTGAGTCAGCTGTTGCCATGTACAGGGTATTTGTAAGTTGGGCGTTTCTAGGATACCTGTATTTAATTATATGACATAGATGTCCGTTTTAACATAGTAGCTGTTTATCCAGGTAAAACTATTTTAGAATATAATGTTTCTTTTTATTTTCCAAACTCTTCATTTATTTTGACTAATTTCAGCCCTGATTGTTCTTGTGCTTTCGTAATAAGTTAAAGCCATTATTTTTATGCAGTTGGAAGGGGTGTGCATTGTTGCAGTAAAAACGTTTTGTTTTGTTGGTTATAGGAAGAAATAGGGGAAGTGGGCGGTACAGAGTGTGTGTGCATGTAATTTGAATATGACCCAAGGGTGTGTTTAAAGAATCAAAATTGTGTTTGTATTCAATGGAGCTCTTTTGTACTGGAAATATTTCAGACGATTTTTTAACAGACGTATTAGAATTAAAAGATTTTTCTCCCGTGGGAGCTCTTTCAAGATATACATTTTTAAAGGGGTTTTAAAGACTAGATGGCAATCAGTAAGTCATTTAGTCTAATTCCAAGTAAACACCTCTGTCATGTAAGTGCCTCAGCACAGTTATGGAGTGCATACAAGCCAAAGGGAAAATAATTTGCTTAGTGACTTGATTTTCTTCCTTTTCTTTTTCATGACTAACAAGGTGTCAGATTCATCCTACTCAAGGCAGTAAAATGTGGGAACTTGTAAATAAATAACAAACTTCAAGGGGAAACCAACTAAAATGTATATGAAACCCTGCTGGATTCAGAGGAGGACTCTTGATATTTCTGTAGCACACTTCTCTTTTCGAGAATTCTATTTTGGGACACAGTCATAAATGCAAAAGGAAGATTTCAGCACCAAAATAAATTCATCTTTAAAATATTGGGCCCCTTCAGCCCCTCCCAAACATTGAAAAACTCTGGAGTTTAAATTGCTGAGATATGAAAAAATTTTCTCCAGATTATTTAGGAAAAAAAATTGTATTTTAGGGGTCTTAGTGCAGAGAAATGAAGAATGAAAGGACAATAGAAGTCCTGAAGAAGACATCACTAAGACATTATTAAAAAGATAATCTGAAGTGATATGAAAAACTAGTGAATAAAGTTTCAAAACATATAGAGAACTGAAATGCATACATATGTCACAATATATATTTATAGACTGTATAGGAGGCCCCTAGAACCATAATGCCAAAAATTCAATGTGAATAACTCATTCTCAAATTGCCCCCTTAACAATCCAATAGCCCCCCCTGTGGGGCATGTGCCCCATGTTGGGAACCACTGGTCTAGATTATCCCTAAAATATCTCATTAGTTCACCCAGCCCCATAATTACAAATTTGGGGAAGTAAAACCAAGTGCTCATGATTTTCTGAGTGGCAGATCTATTTGGAATCACTAACCCAGTTGTTCATTTTGTAGGAAAGGGAACTGGAGACCAAGGGGATTGAATGACTTTGAGCACAACTACTGCAAGTAAGGGCAGAGTTGGAGGGGTGATGGTAAGCAACAGCGAGAGTATCTGTCACCTATCGGAGGGTTTCTGTTTCATGGGTTTGCCTACATCTTTTCATTTACCCTCACAACTGCCTTGCCAGGTCATACTCTAGTTTTAGAAATTAAAAAAATGGAAACATGGGAGGTTCTCTAACTGCTCAAAGTCAATAGGCAGTAAGAGTCCAGAGCAAGATTTCAAATGCACACCCATTCATCCTGAAGTCTCGTGTTTCCATTGTATCAGGCTGGCTCCCAGGCCTCAGTATAGCCAAAAATCCAAGCAGCATTCCTTCTTTATACGTGTTTATGGATAATACGATAGCAACTGTCATTTTCCCATCTTTCTTCCATAATGGGAATACCATTGTCATTTATGTTCATGTTCTACATCACTGTCACCACCTGCTAGATTAGAATGATATTGCTATAACTAATAAGAACTTTATATAAGTTTCCTGAGGAAGCATGACCTTGGACTAAACTGCAGTAGATGCTCCAACAAAGTTCAAAGGAAAGATGATTATGGTTGCCATGGCAACCATAGCTCTGCACTCACTTTGTATTATTAACTATTTTCCTCTTTTAGGGTCATTTTGAGGAGAAATAAAGGAATGGGTGACAGTACAGAGTCATTTTAAAACATTTTGTGTTTGACCACTTGTGACAAAGTTTCCATGGGAAATTTTTATATGTTAACACTCTAGGACAGGACTTAGGAAAGTTTTTTTGTAAAGAGCCAGATGGTAACTGTTTTAAGTTTGGGGGGCCATCATGGTTTTGTCACAACTACTCAAGTTTGATGTAGCTGAAAGTATCCAGGGGTGACATATGAAGAACAGACCAGGCTTTGCTAAATTAACAGTTTTTACAGCCACAACATCCTGCATGGGGCCCACAGGCTGTGGGTTGCCAGATCCTACTCCAGGAGAAAGGGTGTTCTGCTTATTTATCTCATCACAGCCCACACGGAGCGCCGTGCTTCAAGCAAATTGATTCTTTTAAAACATGTGCCTAACAGGTTGTCTTTTCACTGCCTTTTTATAAAATATCATAGTTGCTGCCACGTTGGTTTCTAGAGAAATGAGAGAGGAGTGTAGGGGGATAGAAGCAGGTATGTCATAATAGTTTGTTTAGTTTAAAAGCTAGTAGGATATTTGACCAAAAAAATACACTAATAAGATTCCCTTACATAATGGTCAAATTCAAAACGAATCTTGAATGTCAAAGGTCTAATGTCCCCTTCCTGAATCTGCCAACAATGTACACTGAGCCGGGGCTCTGGGCGGGAGCCCCTTGGCCTCCAGCTGGCCTCTGCACCAGTGGAAACAGGTGTCCTTTATTTTCCTATCGAATATTTTCTAGTGCTTTGTTCAAACTGGTTTTAACATCCTCGATTTACTTTTAATCCAATATTTCAAACGTAAAAAGGATAGGCAAGTTAAGCAAAACTATGTATTTGTCATTCAGATTTAATAACTTAACAGTTGGTATTGTTTGATTCAGATATTTAAAAATCTTTTTTTAAAGAAACAGTTTATACGAACACAGTTGAAGTCTATTTCAAGCGTTTTGCATACACAATTCCCAACATTCTAAGAATTTTTAAAGAGGCAATTTATTTTGAGACGAATCTGCATTCTCTCCTGTTTATTAAAATGCGTTCTTGAGAGCCAAGAGGATAGGAAGTTTAGCGACTGGATTTTATATGTGCACATTATCCTTGCTGCTCTATATGACCAATTTGATCTGATTTCCTATGGCTTTCCGCCCCCAGGACCAGATAATGCTATGACTTCATTACCAAGAGAGGCTGAATTCCCCACATCTCTTCCATATGGTAAATGACGTGTGCGCATAAGAGGCAGTGAATAGAAATCATCCTGATTCATAATAAAGGGTTGTATACAGCTTTTCATTTCCATGGCAACTTTTTCAAATGCATTCTATTCCTCTGCTGCCCTTAACATAATGTTTTGTGGAGCAAGTGCTTTCACAGACGTTCTCTCATTCGACCTTTGGGACATCATCCTATGTGGTGTTTAGAACAGATGGTATTGCATTCTTCTCCAGGTAAGGACATGAAGGCATAGTCAGTACAATGCTTGTAAGTTTTGGCTGCACCTTAGTACCACCTGGTGAGCTTTGAAAAAGTACCTATGGATGGATCCTTGAGCCCACCTGCAGAGATTTGATACAACTGGGCTGGGATGGACTATGGGCATCAGTATTTTTAATTGATTCCACTGTGCAGCCAAAATGAGAATCCCCAGTGAACCAGTAGAACTAGTCCAAATCTTTTAACCCAGTGGTTCTCAAGTGGGGCCTACTCCCCCACCCCACCAGGGGACATTTGTCAATGGGACTTTTTTTCTTATTTGTATTGATTTTAGAGAGGGAGGGAGGGAGGGAGCGAGGGAGAGAGAGAGAGAGAGAGAGAGAGAGAGAGAGAGAGAGAGAGAGAGAGAATGATGATGATGATGATGATGATGATGATGATGATAGAGTATCATTGATCAGCGATCTCCTACTGGGGATTGAGCCCACAACCTGGACATGTGATCTTAACTGGAACTGAACCCATGACCCTTCAGTCTATAGGATGACCCTCTATCCACTGAACCAAACGAGCTAAGTCTCAATGGGACATTTTTGATGCCACAACTTGGGATGAAGGGTTAAGTAATATGTATTAGATAAAACAGTGGCTTGCAAGCTTGAGTGTGCATTGAAACCCCTGTAGGGCTTATTAAAATGCAGACTGCTTGGCCCTACTCACAGAGTGTCTGGTGCTGTACTTCTGAGGTGGGGTTCATGCACTTGCGTTCCTCACAAGTTTCCATCTGAGACAGAAGCTTCTAGCTGTGGGACCACACTTTGAGAATTAGTAATGTAAAATGTGTTTCTATAGTCTTAACTTTTCAAGTGAATACTAACCTCAGGGCTATCAAAGTTACGTTAATATTCCTAAAAATGCAAAAAATTATGTTTGTATACCAATAACTTAAACATGATTTCTCAAGGAGTACAAGGGCCTTTTTAGTTCTGCAGTTACAATCAGGAAAGCGCTATGGAATGAAACCTTTTGCTCCCACTTCTAAGAGCAACAGGAACTAGCTACTCTCCACCTGATCAGAAATTAAAAGATGCCAGTTTTTTGAGACATTTTAAATAATTTTAAATATATTTTTATTGATTTCAGAGAGGAAGAGGGAGGGAGAGAGAAATAGAAACATCAGTGATGAGAGAGAATCATTGATCGACTGCCTCCTGCATGCCCCCATACTGGGATCAAGCCCACAGCCCGGGCATGTACCCTGACCTGGAATTAAACTGTGACCTCCTGCTTCATAGGTCAATGCCCAACCACTGAACCAGCCTGGCTGGGCTCTGAGACATTTTAAATGCATCTAGTCAATAAGAGAGTTCATTTTCTAAGGTACTTGATGTGCATTATTCAAATTGTAAGTGGATGCTTAAGTGAAAAATTAACCAAAGTTTCCTAACTTTGTATACATTAACATATGATTGTGGAAGGGTGGATGGATATCTAAAATTTCAGTGAAATTGACTGCCTATTTATAAAATAGCGCATCTTAGTCCCTTAACTAATTGGAATATTGATCGGCTCAGGTGGCTAAATAATCTTAGAGTTAAGCATAGAATCTGAAACGTATTTCAGGTGTTTTAGGAAAAAGTCATTTATTCTTTAAGTCCACCACCCACAACACTATGGATAGCAGTGATTGAGTTGGTATGTTTTATGATTTTCCATAACTAGCCTAAAGGTAGATAGTACAAGATATTTGTAGGTGAAAAATCTAAAACCCCAAAGCAGTAAAATTCAAGATTACCTACTCTATTTTCGAAAGCAAGAGTTCATAGAAGCTAGAATATGCTCTTATCTTGGCCTCTTGGATGTTTCCTGAATTCCTTGATAGTGAAGATTTTGTTATTTCTTTCTAGAACTGGGCACACTTCCTAGTACATACTAAATGGTGATTATGCTTTCACTGAATTTACTTAAATAGGTATATGAGAAATTTATGCATTTCTAGATTTCATGAATTTCAAAGAATGTATTTCAGCTTCATTTAAATTTAGGATCCTCATAAAGATAATCCTATACTGTCCAAAGTGCAAACTTTTCATTGTAAGCAAGGAATTGAGAAGAAGAAAGGGAAACTAAGGAGGTGGTTTGTGCTGTACTGGTATTAATATGGCAATAAGCAACTAAATAATTATGTGCTGTAACACATTGTATAAAATTAAAACCACTAAGAAGAAAAATACAAATCTGAGAATTAAAAAAAGTACCTGTTAGCATCGTTGTGCTGTTGGGTGTTTAAGAGCAAACTAGAAGTTGCTATGGCATTAATTTATACGTGCATAGCAACCGAGCGAGCTCAGTGAATCAGCTTGATAAAAGAGGAAATTAGCTCACTATTTCCCTTTCCCCAAATCAGAGTCAGATAACCAAATATTTCATTTTGAAATGGTATATCCATCAACATGTTCTAATGGATAAGAGTCCAAAGTGGGGGTGGTAGGGGGTAGGTCACAAGATTACATTTGTATGTCATGCGCTTACTGTAGAGAATGCAACTCATGTTTAAAGAATCTATTAATATCTCTGCATC